>PVKH010035791.1:0-11687 GCA_004027955.1 Chaetophractus vellerosus
TTATAGGGTTGCCTGCTCTCCTCATCTCCTTATTATTACATGAGAGAGAAATATTTTTTTTTGAGTTTTTGCATTTTAATGTCTTTTGGGCTATACCATTTTAGACTGTGCCCTGGTTAATACAATGGAAAGCTATTTATATCAAGGCTAGAATATTCCTCAATCTTAATATTTAAACTTTCTAAAATTAATGCACAGTCTCAGATATCATTTACTTAGATTTTTGGAATTTATTAATTATGCTTCTCATAAAACAAAGTCCTGCTCTATGGGTTCTAGCTATTCAATCCTGTATTTTTAAAAGATCTATATTCTAAAAATTTCACTATTCTAAGTAATTGATATTAATTGTTGTACAATTGATTTGCCCAGAGGATGTTTTGAAGACTGCAATTGATCATAAGACAGCTGCAATGAACTGCTTAGTTGTGCAACAATATGGTTTGGAGGTTAATGAATATAATTGTCTCAGGCTAGATCAATCTCACACACAGGGATTGATATTGGCACTTTGAGAAATAATGCCTTGTTGCAATTAGTTCTATATCCTGTCTTAAAAGTCCTAAATATTTTATGAAGAAAATATCCACTCTGTGACACAGTATATAAATAGAGTTTACTATTGACAATCTGTTCTTGTCAAATTGAAGTTTATATATATACTGAAAAACATTTTATTACCATTTTTGTGGATAAGATCTTTTCATAACACAAAAGACATGTTCAAGTCATAATTTGAATTCCTGTGCATGTGAACCCATTTGAAAATAAGGCCTTTGAATATACTCTTATTAGTTAATAGTGATAATAGGATCTTTGAAGATTCTATTTAGATGAGACCAACTTGAATGGGTATAGCCTTAATCCATATGATTGAAAACCTTATAAGCAAAGGAAATTGGTTGATTGAGGAGGAGAAGTAGAGGCCAGAAGGAGAAACCATGTGACAGAGGCTGTGGTGCAAGGCAAGGAATTCCAAGGATTGTGGCAAGCCAGCACCAGAATGCTACAGACTCCAGGAGAAAGCCTGGCATGTTAAGATGTTTATTTTGGTCATCTAGCCTCAAAATCCATGAGATGATAAATTTCCATTGTTTAAGCTACCTCATTTTTTTTGGTATTTGTCATAGCAGCACTTGCAAACTAAGATACTCACCTTTATGGCTCTGATTATGTTATCCATTCATCTACTCACTTATATAACAGCGATTGGGTGATGATGCCAGATATTTTGTGAACCTTTTGGAGATACTATCGTTAATAAGATAGATACTGGAAATGCTACCTCTAAACCCTGTGTAGCTAGCTTAAACACATTATTATGCATTATGTCTAAACTTGTTCACCACCAATTCCTTAAAGTCCATTCCATGGTATAATCAGTCAATATGCTGCAGTGGTGATAACTTACAATTTGGAGTCAGATAAACCCTGGATTCAATTATAATTCCACCTCAAAATAAGTGACTGAAACTGGAGATTGTTTTAAACCTTGTGATATTGGTTTCCTATGTGTGAAATGGGAAGGATGAGATGACTAACAATTGTATATTACTAGTACAGATGTCTCTTCTAAACTTCAGTTCTTATAGTCAAACGTCTAATTGAGAACTCCGCTTAGAAATCCCAAAACTGGCTCTCTCTGCCTAGAGGATCCCAAACCAAATCTTCGTGTGTGTTTCCATCTTTCTCTCCCACCTCTCAGGAAGCTCTGTTCTTTCCCCCATTTCCCAATATATTCTTTTTATTGGCCTAACTAAAAAAAAAATCCCAAAACTAACTTATCAAGAATGATATTTGTGAGCTGCTCCTCACTGCCACTTATGCAATGTTACCAAGGTATATTTCTTCCCTTTAAGAATCTTATTTTCTTTCAATTCATTGTACTGAATAATTTCCATTGTCTATATCATCTTTGCTGACTATTTTTTTCTAGGCAAAGTTCTCTTGTGAAGAAATCCAGTGAATTTTACTTTTTCAGATAATGAGTTTTTCAGCTCTAAAATTTCCACTTTACTCTTTCTGTTTTATCGCCCAGTCTGAGGTTTTCCATCTGTTCATTGGTCATTTTCATATATTCCTTTAAGTTCCTGTACGTACTTATAATAGTTGTGTTAAGATCCTCTCTGCTAATTCATACATCTAGAGTTTCTTGTGCAACATTTCTATTGATAGCTTTTAAAAAACCTGCTTCTCATTTCTCTTTCCCTTTCAGATCTAGTAATTATTATTGCTAATTGTACATTGAGAAAGATGTTATTGAGACCCTGGTTTTTTAATTATCTTTTGACAAATGTTGACGTTCAAGAAAGAAGGTAATTTGGCTGTACTCTAATTGAAAACTTTGTTTCCTTTGCTTTGGGCAGCAGCAGAAATCTCTGATTACTTTTAAGTCTTTCAGATGGGCTGTTTTGGTCAGCCAAAGGTGTGCCTTTTGAAATATACCAAAGATTGGTCGGTCTCTATAAAGGGTATTTATTTGGGGTAGAAGCTTACAGTTACCAGGCCACAAAGCATAAATTTCTTCCCATACCCAAGTCCACGTGTTGGAGGAAGATGGCTGCCGACGTCTCCAGGGTTCCTCTGTTCCCGGGGCTGCGTTTCTCTCCGGGCTTAGCTTCTGTTTCCTTCACGAGTTCAGCTGAAGACTATGAGACTCTCTGCGTTGCGTCTCTCCACAAGGCCAGCTGTAGCCTATCCGGCGATCGGCTCACTCCAACATCAGAACTGCTTCTCAAATCTGCTTCTCCAAAACTCTTCTCTGCTTCTCTCCAATCTCTGCTTCTCTCAATCTGCTTTTCTCAATCTGCTTGCTCTGCCTCATGTCTAGCCTTTTATACTTGAGACCACGCCCACCGAGGGGTTGGGCTTAAAGTCTCACTGCCGTGGCAGTTAACGCCCTACTCATAACTTAATCATGCCCAGATGAACAGATTAGTTTACAAACATAATCTAATCTGTATTTTTGGAATTCATAATTAAATCAAACTCAAACCATTACATGGGCTTTCTGCTTGATTCCTTAAAGCAAATAAGCCCCTTATATTTGTAAGCAGAGTTGGGGCTTCCCCTTCTATAAGTTCTCTTATTTCCAGGATTTGGCCCCTCAGTTTACAGATTCTTTGGCATCCCTGAAACTCATCGTCTGATTCCTCACTTCAGTAATATTGAAGCTTTCTGCTTGAAGGGGAACTGATTTCTACAGCATGGGCTGGCATTTTCCCTACAGAAAAAAGTAAATTTCTTCCAAAAATTTGTTTCCCTTTTTTCAATAGTCAACTTCTGTCTAGGTTCTGCATGTTTCTGATCATACTCTGATGCTCTCAACAATTTATTTTTCTTTATATTTTTTCAGAATTTATGAATTATTATCTCTGGAAGGGTTAGTCAAGTATTTGCACACATCTTGTTGGAATTTTCCACTATATCTTCTATTTTATTGAGCATATTTTTCTTGATTATCATAAAATTCTTTTAGTCTCTATTAGCTGTCTATTTCTGCTTACCACATTATCCCAAATGGTATCAGTGTAATACAACAAATTTGAACTATACCAACAGTTTTACAAGTCAAGAATATAGACATGATTTAGCTGAAAACTTTTTAGTTTCTCTCGTAAGACAGTGGCATGATAGATTTCTCATTTTTGACCGAAGACATCACTTTCTTGCCACATGGGACTCTTCATAGGGCATCTTACAACATGGCAAATGGTTTTGCCTCAGAGTGAGCATGCAGGAAAGTGAGAGAGGGTAGCCAAGATGGAAGGTATACTTCTCTAGTATACGAATCTCTGAAAGGACATCTCATTTCCTCTAAAACAATATATTCGCTAGATACAAGTCACTTAACTACAGTCATTACCCAAGGGGCATTAATTAAAAAGGGTGTGAATACAACGGGGCTACTCAGTTCTTTGTCTTAATCCTCTTTTGTCTGTTTCTATTTTCTGCCTTCCCTTGATTTTTAATCAGTTGTTGTTTTCTCAATATATGCTTGGTTATTTATTATTATATATTATATATTGTGAATTTTAAAAATTAGATATAAATTTTGCATAATGTGAAGTTTTCTTTCTCAAGATATGATGTTCATTTATTTCTTCATTTGTCCAGGAGCTCAAGTGTTCCTTTGAGGCATTTACCCAATTGGGAATTCCAATGGTTTAAAGTATGCTTTATTTATTACAATGGATGAACTACTTTTAGGACAACTTTTGTCTCACCTACGGGAGTACCTAAAAGGAGGGGAAGTCTATTTCATAGGGAGTAGAGGAGGCATTCAAATTACTGCAAATGAGGAAATTCCTAAGGCCAGAAGCAGGCACAAGCCCAGGACAAAATGCAGGATCAGAAAAGATAGAACTCTGCCCTTCAGTTTTGTTTCAGGCTGATCTTCTTTGCAGGAGAGCTAATCTCTAAAGGAGAGCACCAGCCAATGAAAGCCAGTTTGCAAAGACTGTGAAAGTTGTTTTTCTTTTTTCCTTTTGGCTTTCATTTGTTTGTTTTGTTAGCTGCTTATACTCAAGAAATCTCTGTCATATCACTAGCTGGATGCAAACTTAAGAAACAGAGAGCTCAGGTACTAAATCCCTTAGTTAACTCAATAAAACATTAAAGTGTACAATGTGCAAAAAGGACTACAAGACAAACAAAATTATGGGCATACAAAGGAAAAAGAAAACCATCCAGACAATCAATGAAGACCAGATCTTAGGCATACCAGAAAAATGCTTTAAAAAATTATCTTCAATATGCTCATGGAGATAAAGGAAAACAAAGTGAAAGAACTAAAGGTTCTCAAGAAAATGAGGAATGAACAATATGAAAATCTCAATAAAGAGATAGAGATTTGACAAAGGAAACAAACAGAAATACTGGCGCTGATGACAACAATAACAAATGAAAAATTCCCTAGAGGGTTTCAACAGCAGAATGGAGCTGACATAAGTAAAATTCAGTGATCTCAAAGACAAGGCAATTGAAATGATTCAATCTTAGGAGCAGAAAGCAAGTAAATAAAAAAAGTAAATAGAGCCTAAAAGATACATGCGACAACATTAAGAGTATCATTATATACATTATGGGAGTCCCAAAAGGAGAAGAAAGAAAGCAGCAGAAGGACTATTCAAAGAAATAGTGGCAGATAACTCCACAAATTTAATAAAAGATATGAATATGCACATTCAAGATTTACAACCAACTCCAAACACTTTAAACTCAAGTGCTCAGACACATAATAGTTAAACTGTCAAAAGCCAAGAAACAGAAGGAGTTTTGAAAGCTGCAAGAGAAAAGCAATTTTAGGTTAAAGGGAGTCCCAATAAGATAAAGTGCCATTTTTTCATAAAATAACATGAAATGTAGAAAGCAAAGGGATGAAATATTTAGAGGGCTGAAAGAAAATAATTGTAAACCAAGAATTTTATATCTGGTGAGACTGTGTTTCAAAAATGAGGGAAAGATCAAGACATATGCTGATAAACAAAAACTGAAAGTAGTTCATCACCATTAGACCTGCTCTACAAGTGAAGACAAAGTGACTAAAAGAAAAGGACACTAGACAATGTTTCAAAGTAGCATAAAGAAACAATGCAATCCAGTAAAGGTAACCATATGGATAATTATACGTGCAATTCTATTGTATTGAATTTTTTTGCTATGTAACTCTACTTTTTATGCAAATGCCTACAAAGTAACGGTAAATCTATGGTTTGGAAATATAATATATAAAGATATAGTCTAAAAATTTTTTTTAATTAAAAAAAAGATATAGTCTGTAACAAGTACAATGAAATGGAGTGATGGAGGGTATAGGAATAGTATATGTATTGAAGTTAAGTTGGTATCAAATCAAACATGATTGCTGATTGATTTAGGTTATAAAGTTTAAGTCTTTGGTAACCTCAAAGACAGTATTTGAAAAAATGTATACTAAAGAAAGTAAGGGACTCAAAATTTTGCACTACAAAACAACAACAACAACAACAAATTAATATGAAAGTAGACATTAATGGAAGAACTGAGGGACAAAAACAGTACAAAACTTATGAAGGACAAATAGAGGGCAGAAGAAAGTCCTGTATTATCAGTAATTAGTTTAAATGAAAAGGGATTAAACTTTCCAATCAAAAGGTAGAGATTGGCAGAATGTATTAAAAAAGCATGACCCTACTAATGCTGTTTACAAGAGACACATCTCAAATTCAAAGACAAGAGTAGGTTGAAAATGAAAAGGATGAAAAATATACCACACAAATATTAATCAGAGAGAGCTGTGGTAGCTATATTAAATTAGAAAAAAATAGACTTTAATTCAAAAGCTGTTACAAAGGACAAAGAAGTTTACTATATACTGCTAAAGGGGTCAATTCAACATGAAGCCATAACAATTATAAATGCACATAATGCCAGAGCTCTAAAATAAATTTCACAAATACTGGCATGCTAGAAGGGAGAAATAGATGGTTCTACATTAACAGTAGGAAATTACAACATATCACTTTAAATAATGAATAGAACATCTTAGACAGATCAATGATAAAGTAGAAGACTTGAATGGTACTCTATCTAAACCAAATAGATATAACAAGCAAATATAAAACAATTTCCCCAACAACAGCAGAATACAATCTTCTTCCCAAGTGCACACTGGTCATTCAGGATGGACCATATGTGAGATCACAAAAAAGGTTCAATAAATTGAAAAATATTGAAATCATACAAAATTATCTTCTCCACGCACAATGGAATGTGGTTGAAGGAAGCTCAAAATCAATGACAGAGGAGAGCTGGAAAACTCACAAGTATGTGGAAATTAAACAATGCATTCTTTTATATATATATATAAGATACTCAGATTACATAAATACTACACAAAAAATATAGTGATTCCCATAAGCCCCATGTCCCACACCTCCCACAACATTCTACATAACCCTGCTTCATTTGTGTGGCACATTAATTGCAATTGCTAAACACATCCTGGGTCTTTGCCATTAAGCATGGATCATACTTCACATTGTAGACCATACTCTCTCCCACACAGTTTTTCATGTTATATGATGATATAAAATGGCCTATATCTGTCATTACAATGTCACTCAGGACAATTCCCAAGTCCCAAAAAAAAGCCCCAGTATTACAACTGGTTTTCCTTCTCCCTGTCCCCAGAGCCTCCAGTGGCCACTGGCTCCATATCAATGTTGTAATTTCTTCCATTGCTTGAATCACAATATGTCTATAGTAGAATATAAGAAAGTCCACTCTAGTCCATAGCTCTTCCCCCCATTCTGAGGAGTCTGGGATGATGATGTCCACTCCACCTCCAATTGAGAAGGGGCTTATATCCCATGGGGAAGACAGATGGGATTTTCCTGCCTGCAGCTGCAAACTCTCTCCATTCCTGGGACAGTCATTGTCCATCATCATCTCCCCACCAGTTGTCCTGAGTGAGTCCAATGAGCTGTAGATTAGGAGTTGCTGCTCCACCGAGGTTCCAGGCCCAGCTGGCACATGGACAGCCCAAAGACTCAAGTCTCTGCACATACGCCTACAAACTACAGCACCAAGTATAGGTTTGAATAGAAGGGACAGATGAGCCATGGGCAGAGAAGACATAGTTGAGTCCAACTCTGTCACTCTTAGGAGCACACACTCCAAAGTAGGGCCCACTGGCAAGGCACCAAACTCTGGAGCTACCCACATTGACATAGGAACTAGGTGTCTCCAGAGCCCTCAGGAGCCCCCTATTTGGCGTGACATCCACTTGGAATTCTGAGTTCCTACTGAGATGTGTGTAAGCACTATCTCTGGGATGACTTCCCAACTCATTTTGAAGTCTCTTAGCCATATAAATTCATTTGTCTTTACCTTTTCCTCCTTTTATTCAAGGTTGTTTCCAGTCACATTGCCAATTGGCACTTGGTAGTAATCCCTCGGTGCCAGGAAGGCTCATCGCCAGGAGTCATGTCCCACACTGGGAGAAAGGAAATGCATTCATATTTCAAGAACAAAGACTCATAAGGCTAGTTATCAATATCAAGGGGCCATTAGTGGATCATCCTTCCTTGCCAGTCACTGCCCCTGCACTTGGGGGACTGTTGCTGCTCCCTTAGAGAATGTGGCAGAGGTCTCCAGGATGGGAATTCAGTATTTTCTCATTTATTGAGTGATTCTCTACCCACTGTGACAATGCCCCGTGAACAATTGGACATTTTTATATACCTTATATTTATGCTTAGGTGAAATTCCTCCCATGCATCCCCCACCCCTGACACCCCACAGCAATGACCCTCTCCTGCCCCAGTTGTAAGCCTTCTGTGATCCAAAGCTTCTTAAAACTCCTTCCTACTCATTACGAGGAACTCCACCCACTGATACAACACATTATGACAGAATGAACACTCACACACTCCCTAGAAGCCTGGTCTAGGTGTGCCCTATCCCAAAGGCCCCCCCAACCAACACCCTAAATCAGTGACCCTTCCTTGTCATTTTGCCTTAAGAGCATACCCACCTCTGTCCTTTCAACCTCATAAACACAAATGCCCAGTGTTCACCTGGTCCCTCTTCTGATCCTGCCCCCAGTATCCTGGATCTTCTATCCCACCCCTCCCAAACTACCCACCTGTCAACCCTGCACCCCCCACCGCAATAATATCACTACGCTCCTGTCCTATCCCTTCAATATGCAACTACACTCTATCACTTTACTACAGGTTACGTCCATATGAGTGATGGCTCATAACCTTCTCTTTTCTTTCTATTTCTTGTAAACCTATCTTACAGACAATAGCTTTCTGAGACTGCTCAATTTCCTTAATTCACATCAGTGTGGTCATGTGCTGTTCATCCTTCAATGCCTGGCTTGCTTCACACAACATAAGGTCTTCAAGATTCATCCATATTATCCCATGTGTTAGGACTTTATTCCTTCTTACAGCTGAGTAATATTCCTTTCTATGTATGTACCACATTTTGTTTATCCGTTCATCTGTTGATGGGCACCTGGGTTGATTCCAACTCTTGGTAATAGTGAACAGTGCCACTATGAACATTGGTGTGCATAAATCTGTTTGTGTCTTTACTTTCGATTCTTCAGGGTATATACACAGCAGTGGAATCGCTGGATCATATGGAAGTTCAATAGTTAGTTTTTTGAGAAACTGCCAAACTGTCCTCCATAGCGGCTGGACCAGTCTACAATCTCATCAGCAGTGGATAAGGCTTCTATTCCTCCACATCCTCTCCAACACTTACAGTCTGCTGTTTTTTTAAATAGCCACCATTCTAATGGGTATAAGATGGTATCTCAATGTAGTTTTGATTTGCATTTCCCTAATAGCTAGCGATGCCGAGCATCTTTTCATATGCTTTTTAGCGATTTGTATTTCTTCCTCAGGGAAATATCTTTTTAGATCACTTGCCCATTTGTTAAATGAGTTGTTTGTCTTTTTATTTTCATGGTGTAGGATTTCTTTATATATGCAGGATATTAGGCTCCTATCAGATATATGGTTGCCAAATACTTTCTCCCATTGGGTAGGCTGCCTTTTTACTTTCTTGATAACGTCCTTTGAGGTGCAGAAGTTTTTAATTTTGAGGAGATCCAATTTGTCTATTTTTTCTTTAGCTGCCCATGTTTTGAGTGTGAAGATCATGAAACCATTTCCTATTACAAGGTCCTGTAGATGCTTCCCTACAATATCTTCCAAGGTCTTTATGGTCTTGGCTCTTATATTTAGATCTTTGATCCATCTTGAGTTGATTATTGTAAAAGGTATGAGTTGGTGTTCCTCTCTCATTCTTTTGGATATGGATATCCAGTTCTCCAAGCACCATTTGTTGAAGAGGCCATTCTCTCCCAAGTGGGTGGGCTTGGTGGCCTTGTCGAATATCACATGACCGTATATGCGAGGATCTATATCGGAACTCTCAATTCCGGTCCATTGGTCAGTACGTCTATCCATGTGCCAGTACCATGCAGTTTTGACAACTGTAGCTTTGTAGGATATTTTAAAGTCAGGTAGTGTGATACCTCCAACTTCATTTTTCTTTTTCAATATGTCTTTGGTGATTCTGGGCCTCTTACCCTTCTCTACTAAATTTTGTAGTTAGTTTTTCCAATTCATTAAAATATACAGTGCTGATTTTTATTGGGATTGCATTAAATGTAGATTAGTTTGGGTAGGATAGACATCTTGATGATGTTTATTCTTCCCATCCATGAACAGGGCATATTCTTCCATTTATTTAAGTTTTCTTTGATTTCCTTTAACAGTTTTACATGGTTTTCTGTATATAGGTCATTTACATCTTTAGTTAAATTTATTCCTAGGTTTCCTCCTCAGATTGCTTGTTATTGGTGTACAGAAATGCTACTGATTTTTTGAGCATTGATCTTATAGCCTGAGACTTTCCTGAACTCCTTTATAAGTTCTAGAAATTTTGTTGTAGATTTCTCAGGGCTTTCTATGTATAGGATCAACTCATCTGGAAGTAGTGAAATTTTTACTTCTTCCTTTCCAATTAGGATGCCTTTTATATCTTTTTCTTGCCTCAGTGCTCGAGCAAGTACTACTAAGACAATGTTAATTAGGAGCAGTGACAGTGACATCCTTGTCTTGTTCCCGATCTTAGAGGGAAAGCTTTTAGGATTTCACCATTGAAGATAATGTTGGCTCTGGGTTTTTCATATACCCTTTATCATGTTCAGAAAGTTTCCATCTATTCCTATCTTTTGCAGTGTTTTTATTAGGAAAGAGTGCTGTATTTTGTCGAATGCTTTTTTTGCAACTGTAGAGATGATCATGTGATTTTTTTCTTTCTATTTGCTTTTGTGGTGTATTATTTTGATTGATTTTCTTATGTTGAACCATCCTTGCATATGCTGGATGAAACCCACTTGGTCATGGTGTATAATTCTATTGATTTGTTGTTGAATACAATTAGCAAGTACTATGTTGAGAATTTTAGTATCTACTTTCAGTAGAGAGATTGGTAATGTTTCCTGCTTGTGATGTCTTTCTTTGGCTTTGGTATTATGGTAATGTTGGCATCATAGAATGAGTTAGGCAATGTTCCTTCTACTTCTATTTTTTGGAAGAGCTTAAGCAGGATTGGTGTTAGCTGTTTCAGGAATGATTGGTAAAATTCACCTGTGAAGCCATCTGGCCCTGGGCACTTCTTAGTTGGGAGTTTTTTGATGACTGAGTCTATCGCTTTACTTGCAATTGGACTGTTGAGTTCATCAATTTCTTCTTTCATCAATGTAGGCTGCTTGTGAGTTTCTAGGAATTTGTCCATTTCCTCTAAATTATCATTTTATTGGCATATAATTTTTCAAAGTATCCTCTTATGATAATCTTTATTTCTGTGGGGTCAGTGGTGATATCCCCTTACTCATTTCTTATTTTGTGTATTTGCATCTGCTTTCTCTTTTTCTTTGTTAGTCTGGCTTTGGGTTTAGCAATTTTATGGATCTTCTCAAAGAACAAGCTTTTGGTTTTGTTTATTTTTTCTAGTGCTTTCTTATTTTCTATTTCATTTATTTCTGCTCTAATCTTTGTTATTTCCTTCTTTCATGTTCCTTTGGGGTTAGTTTGTTGTTGTTTTTCCAATTCATCCTGGTGTGCAGTTAGGTTTTCAAGTTTAGATCTTGCTTCTTTTTTTTTATATAGGCATTT
>PVKH010035792.1:0-11685 GCA_004027955.1 Chaetophractus vellerosus
AATAATGGGCATTCTTTAATGGATGAAATGATATCCCATTGTAGTTTTGATTGGCTTTTCCCTAATAGCTAGTGATGTTAAGCATCTTTTCATGTATCTTATAGCCATTTGTATTACCTCTTTGGAAAAATGTTTATTCAAGTTTTTGCCCATGTTTGTGTGTGTGAGTGTGTTTTCATTTTGTTTACTAATGTTAAAAATTGTTGCTCATGGAACTTGCTTCTGCTATGTTGGATCACAAACTGAAAGCTGAGTCATATGTTTTCTATTCTCTTATCATTTTCTTTTTCTTATGCTTAATATACTCTATTCATCTTATCCTTCTATTGTCAGCTCTTATCTTTCATAGCTTCCCAATCCTCAGAGTAAAGTCTTTTTTTAATTAATTAGTTTTTATTTTTAAAAGAGCTTTAGATTACATAAATGTTACATAAAAATATAAGGGATTCCAATATGCCCTACTCTCTCCCCTCCCACACTTTCCCACAATAACAACATCCTTCACTAGTGAGGTACATTTGTTAAAATTGATGAACACACCATATTTTTTTAAATTGGGTTGCTTGTATTTTTGTCATTGAGTTATGTGATCTTTTATATAACATGGAAATCAAACCCTTGTTGGATATGTGGTTTCCGAAGATTTTCTCACATTGAATAGGCTGCCCTTTCACCTTCTTAACACAGTTATTTGAAACACAAAAGTGTTTAATTTTGAAGAGATCTCATTTATCTATTTTCTGTTTCCTTGCTAGTACTTTGGGTGTGAAGTCCAAGAAACTACCACCTGCAACAATATCTTGAGGATATTTCCCTATATTTTCTTCTTGAAGTATTATGATTTTAGTTTTTATATTTAGGTCCTTGATCTATTTTGAGATAATTTTTGTTTAAGATATGAGATAGGTGTCCCCTTTCTTTCTTTTGGATATGGATATCCATTTTTCCGAACACCTTTTGTTGAATAGACTGTTCTGACCTAGCTAGATGGGTTTGACAGGCTTGTCAGAAATCACTTGACCATAGATGTGAGGATCTATTTTCTAACTCTCAATTCAGTTCCAATGGTCAATCTGTCTTTATACCAATACCATGCTGTTTTTACCAGTATAGCTAAATAATATGCTCTAATTGGGAAGTGAGAGTCCTCCACCTCCATTCTTTTTAAAGATATTTTTGGTTATTCGGAGAATCTTACCCTTCTAGATAAATTTGATAATTGGCTGTTCCAATTCTACAAAGAAGGCTGTTGGAATTCTTATGTGGATTGTGCTGAATTTGTCAATCAGTTTGGGTTGAATTGACATCTTAATAATATTTAGCCTTCCAATCATTAACAGAGAATGTCCTTCCATTAATTTAGGTCTTCTTTGATTTCTTTTAGCAATACATTCATGGTTCAAGGATTAGGATGTGGAAATCGTGCTTCCCCATTGTTCAACCTAACATGGTTAAAGAATCCTTAATACTATAAAAATCAACTCAAATCAGAACTATTTCATACCTAATTTTAGTAAAATAATAAATTTTTCATTTATATTTTCTGAGTTCCAAAAATTTCTGAGTATTTCTAGAAAAACTCGTATAAATGAGAAGGCCAGTAAGTAATTATAAGAATTCAAACTTTCCTTTTCTTTATATATTAGTCAAGCATTTATATGTTTACCTCAAAGACAAATACACAGATGCAAACTTCTTTCACATTATTTAGTATTTTATAATTTAGAAGATAAGCTTCTGTGTTGTTTTCATAATAGGGCTTGTGAAGTTTTTGAGATATGATTATTTTCTTTTTACATGGTGCAGTTTAGAAATATTGATAAGAATATCAGAAATACAGTAATCATTTTGTTCCCATCTTAATACTTGTTAAATATATAACATTTATTGTAATACAGGTTGGACTTGATAGAGATCAGTATTTAAATTGCAACCACATTTACAACTTCTTGTTTAATTTTATACATTCCAAAGTGAAGGAAGTTTTTCTAAATGAAAAAGGACCTTGTAAAGCAATTGTTTACTATATAAATCCAGTAATGTGAGTCCTGAAGTAGAAAACTCCAGGGACTCCCTATAACTCAGAACCAAAGCCAAAGTTCTCAACATGGCTTACAAGGTCCTGCGTGGTCTGTGTATTAGCTGCTTCCAAGCCCACACCATTCTCCTTGTTCTTCCACAGATGAGCATGTTCCTGCCATGGGACATTTGCTCTGGCCCTCTCTGCCCGAACATTCTTTTCCAGATAGTAATGACTTACTGCTTCCCCCATCAAGTCTTCCTCAAAAGTCACTTTCTTAATGAAGTATCCCAGACCAGACTGGTTATTTAAAATTTAGGTCCCTTACTCCTTTGTACTATATCCTAGCATATTTACCTAAGTCTTGAATTACTTGTTTATTTAAATGAAGTAAAATTTCATTCTTTGAAATGCACAATTCTTAAATACACTCCCATCAAGATATTTCTAATACCCAGAAATTTCCTTGGTCCTTCTTCCAATGAGTTATTGACTCCTTCCCTCAAAGACAACCACCATTGAATGTAGTCACCATCGGTTAATTTCATGAAACATGATCTAACACGATGTACTCTCTCTAGGTTCTTTTACTCAATATCATATTCTTCATATTCACCCATGAAGTTCATATATTTGAACTTTATTTTTATTGCTAAGAAGTATTACTTTGCATGGTTGTACCACAGTTTAATTATCCATTCTCCTGTTGATGGAGTTATGAGTTGTTTTCAGTTTGGAGCTATTTTTAGTAAAGCTTAAAAAAAAAATCTCCTGGGTAAACTTTTTGTAGATATAGGCTTCATTTTTTTCTGTGTAAATACCTAAGGCTAGAATTGTTATAGGCTATTTGTATGATTAATTTTAAAAGATACTGCTAAACCATTTTTTAAAAATGATGGGACCATATTACATTTCCAACAACAATTTAAGTTATTGCTCAACCTCACTATATCATTGTGTGGTCAGACATCTCCAGTTAATTTTTGTTTCTGATATTAGGTAGTAATTAAGGTTTATATTTTTTTCACATGTATTTTCCAGTTGTTCCACCCTCATTAGTTGAAAAGAGTTTCTTCTGTCCATTGAATTTTCTTGCCTTTGTCCAAAATCACTTGACAGTGCGTATGGATATATCTCTGGATTTTTATTCTCTTCTGTAGATATATTGTTTATCATTACGCATTTACCAAATTCTTCTGATTAACTTAACTTTATAACTTACTGTATAGTAAGTCTGTTTTAGTCACCTCCTATTCACTCCATGGGTGAGGAAGGGATTACTGCCCTGTGGTTAGGGGGATGGCTGAGCACATCACACCTGATACTAGACAGATGAGATCCACAGCAATGTACAAGTCACATATATTCACAGCCTGGGTGAGGAGACCACATGCCTGACATGATCACAAAGCACTCAGTTGAGACTATTGTGAACCAGGGGAGTTTGAGGGAGGCAGGCTTTTTAGTATAAAGAAGGTAGGTGACCCTTGTCATAGGAGGGTATGATTGGCTTGTTTGAATGATTCCATGGGCTGGCAGGAAGCTCAAGGGATAAGCAAGAACTGCACCTGGTCCATTTTGATAAGGATTATTTGGTTAGGGCACCTTATTTTCAGGAGCAGAGTGGGAAGGGGAACTTGTACTTAGGCCATTTGAGGCCTTCTGGTTTCCCCAGATGTTGATGTAGCACATAATATTGGGCCCTAATTTTAGCCCTTCTTCCAAATTTGGTTTTCTCTTTAAGATTGTTAGCCTAGTCTAGAGTCTTTGCATTTCTATAAAATTGTAGAATTGGCTTATTTCCCTATACGTGACCCTGCTTGGATTTTGATTTAGACTATATTAAATTGAAGATCAATTTGGGGAAATGTGTTATCTTTAAAATAATGAGTTTCCAACCCATGAACATGGTATATTTCTCTTTTTATTTAGGTCTTCTTCAATTGTCTCAGCAATGTTTTGGTTTTTTTTTCCCCCAGTTTTTGTTATAAAGGTATGAATATCTTTAGATAAATTTATTTTAATGTATATTTATTTAATCTATTGTAAGTAGAATTGAATTTTTAAATTTTGTTTTCTAGATTTTGATGGTAACATATGGAAATATAAATGCTTTTTGCATGTTAACATTTTATCCTGAGACCTTTATAATTTTGCTAGTGTTTGAAATTGCTTTGTAGATTCTCTAAATTTTACTGAATCATCATACTGTAGTCTGTTAATAAAGGTAGTTTTGTTTCTTTCTGTCTAATATTTATAACCTTTATCTTATTTTTTGTTATCTATTTGCATTAGCTAGGTCCATCAGCTTAATATTGTATGAAAGAATAAGACTGGATATTTATACCTGTTCTTTATCTTAGGAAGAATATTTTTTTTAATATTTTACCATTAAATATTACATTGAAAAATCATTTTTCATACATGCTCTTTTCATATTGAAGATGTTTTCTTGTTTTCCTTAGGGCTGAGACTGTTTTCTTATAATCAATGAGTGTTAAATTTTGCAAAATGCTTTTTTCCCATCCAATGAGATGATTAAATAATTTTCTTTTTTTTCTGTTAATGTCTTGATTTGCATTGATTGATTTCTAAATGATAAAACAGCTTTGCATTCCTGAGATAATCCCCAGTTGGACAGGACCTTTTATCTTTTATTGTATGATTGGACTTGATTTATTGATGCTTTATTTTGGCATCTATGTTTGTGAAGGACATTGCTCTGCATTTTGTTTTTCATCATGTCTTTTGGTCTGGTAGCGTTTCCTATTCCTTTATTTCCCCAGGTATAAGCGCTTTATGATTCTATGTACCCATCATAATTCCCTTTTCTTGGTTAAGGAATTGAGCCAACAGGAAAGTTGGAGTCTCTTTTCTGGGAATATGAAATTGAGTCTGAGGGAGTATTGTCAGCCTCTGCAGGCCACTTGAGATGAGTGCTGGGAACCTCAAGAATTTTGGTTTGGCCCTATGAAATTATTGATTCAGGCAGTGAGTATTTTTTCTTTACAAGTTGAGCTATATTTATATATTATATAAATGGAATCATACAATATGTAAAAAAATTTGGTTTGGACAAGTAGGGAACCCATAAACCAGAAATGTAGATAGTATGGGAAATGAATGACACGATGCTGAGAGAAAGCAAAGGCATCAGAAGTAGAACATCCCCAGATGCAGTTCCTATTTCAAGGTCCAATTCCTTCTGAGGAAGCCTGGCTACAATTTTTTCAATAAACCTCTTCCCCACCTTGTTTTTGAAAAAAAAAAAAAAAAAAAAAAAAAAACAACTTAGTGTCTGCTGTCTGCTAGGTGTTATCAGAAGAATCTCAATTATAACAAGTATTCAAATGCAAGATATTTAATAGTTATGCATGTATCTTTTTAATGTAGTTCAAGTTATGAGACAATATCCTACATTAAAATTATTTTAGAAATTGTTTTGTCAAAAACTCAATTTAAAAAGCTGCATGATCATTCTACTTTGTAGTTCTTTGGTTGGCATTTATATATTTGTTCATATGTCTTTTTAAAAGTTGGATTTGAATTTAACAAAAAAAAATTTGAATTATGAGTGTGAAAATTTCTCAGAGGATAGAACTAGAAATAGTGAGGCTAACAGCTATTCTGGAAGTGTGTACTGATTTTTTTAACATTCCATTTCTTTAATCAAATAACCAAGTGATATGAAATTACTAGGAAATACTGGATAAGTTATAGCCACATCATTATATTTTGTGCAGAGTATGCTTTATTATATGATATATATAAATTCAATATATAGCCTCTGTGTTTCATAAGTATATTTTTGTCCCTAATGGAAACTTGTAACAAAATGCTTTAAGGAGCTCTGGGACTTCTGTATACTCAAACAGCTTTAGATTTAAATTAACTTAGGAATTGATTTCCACTTCAAGTAGTGTTTTACTAAATGTAAAAGTATAGATTGGACCACATCTTTCAGAAAGAATCTTCAAATTAATAGGTCTAAATTTTACCCTTGAACACTGTTTCAGCTTTCAGTGTTTATACATGAAAAGCTCCAGGACACCTAATTTAGTGGCAAATGCAAATACACAGCTTGCTGAGGAAATTTCTTCTTCAGCTAGCAAATAGCAAACCCCACTTCTTACTCTGCTGTTTTCCACCCTTATCATATTGAAATGGATAAGGATTTTGTAAAAGAAGAAAGGTGTTTTCTTTTATATATCTTTATATTTTTGAATCATAGTGGGTCTTACTCACATGGAATCATTGTTCCAATTATGATTTTGTAAATAATTGCATCTTCGGTTAGCAATGATTTAGCAGAAACTTCATTCTAAGTCTATTCCCTTTATTATTCTATACATTGTATCTAGATAATTATATCTTCTCCCGTGGCATTACTAGCTTCTAACATGCTAAATACTACTGTAGTTGACTGATTTGATAGTTTTGGATAAAAAATCATTTCAAGATTTTCTTTTTGTCTTTAGAAGCTAGTACTTTTTATACTTAATGTCTTCAAAATCTCCACAAAATGGTGAAAAGATTTGAAGAAAATAATTGTTAACTTTCTTTTTAGAATTTCCTTTTTAGAAAAACTGGATTAATGAAATCATTGCCAGTGGGCATTCCCTATAGGAATAATTATTCAAACCATTTTCACTATTGAGTTTGGATATACACTTGGTTTTACTTTCTTGGCTGCTCAAGCAAATACAATGCAATGGGTTGGTTTAAACAATGGGGATTTATTAGCTCACAGTTTTGAGGCTAGGAGAAAGTCCAAATCAAGGCATCATCAAGGTAATGTTTTCTTCCTCAAGACTGGCCTTCTGGGGCTGGCTGCCAGTGATCCTTTGTCCTGGGCTTCTATGTCATGTGGCAGTGCACGTGGAGGCCTCTCCTACCTTCTCTCTCCTCTTCCAGGTTCTATTGACCATCATGGTTTTTCTCTGTCTGAATTTTATTCTTTCTCTGTCTGAATTTTATTCTTCTTATAAAGGACTCTGGTAATAGGATTAAGACCCATCCTGAATAAGGTGGGCCACACCTTAACTGAAGTAACCTCATCAAAAGGTTCTACTTACAATGGGCTCACACCTTCAGGAATGGATTAAGTTTAAGAACATGTTTTTCTGGGATACATAGCTGCAAACCACCAAAACACAGGATATTATTCTTTCTTAATTCTTAGCCTTTTCCTTCAAAGACTTCATATCTGAGCTCATTTCTTTAAAAGTCTTTGTGGAAGAGTGAGAGTTTAGATGGAAGGGCAGTGGGGATTGGGAACTTCACTTCCTCTTATCATTTCTAGTTCAAGCCAAAAGTTCACTTCTGTGTTTATGGAGAGAATGGGAGATGCTGGTGGCATGTACTTTTTACTAGTGTTTCAGACCCTAGCATGCACTTCATACCTTAAAAAAAAAAAAAAAAAAAAAAAAGGCTCCATCCTCTTGCTAACTTATCTGAAGCCCAGTTAAACTGAGACTGGGAATATTTCTGGTTGTGGTTTTCCTGGAAATCTTAGTCATAGATAAGATGTAGCTTGTGCAAGTATCCTTGGGAATAGAGAAGCTAAAGAAGCTCAGTGGAATAATGCTAGAGGGATGGAATTGAAGGAAGACATAGACCTGCTCCCTATTTGAACTTTGACCCATTTTTTATGTAGAAGGAATTAAGATTCTTACCAATTTTCTACTTCATCTTCTACCATGAGATGAGAAGTATAAACTCTTCAAAGTGTCAGAAAACAATAGTTTCGTATGTGGCAATTAAATCTTTCGTCAGATAATGTTATCCCTAAAACAGGTCCCAAAGAATTTTGACTTTTAAGAAGTGAAGATTTTACTTTTTCACAGACCACACACATATTCCAAAGTAGTCTGTCCAGTTTTTTAAAAGCACTTTTGGGTTTGAACTAATTATAGACTTACATAAATATTGTAAACATTGCATGGAGAATTTCAATTTACTGCTCAACCTATTACTGAGCAAAAGCAGGGGGTTCTCTGCTTAATGCACTCAAATGGCCAATTTCTGAGACACTAGGGTTTCAAAGAAGGAAAGTGTTTATTGCTAAGCATCAAGCAGGAGATCAGGTGGCCTATCCACATAAAATCTCTCTCTCAGGGTCCAAGAAGTTTGGGGTTTATGGATTCAAACAAGGGAAGGTATGATGGTTAACATTACAATAGCAAATATAAACAAGCATTGGAACCACCCTAAATCAACATCACATTTGATAAGTATAAACAAGGGCTGAGAGTAGTTCAGCAAGTTTCAGTAATTTCAGGTATTAACTTTTGGCTATTCTACAATATGCTAGAAAGCAAAAAAAAAAATCTATGTAATGATTCAGTAATCATAATCATTTGTTAATTCTTAACTCTTGGTTACAACCCATCATCCACTAATGTTAACATCTTAAATAATCATAGTACAATTATGAAGCCAGGAAATTAACATCCCATAATATAAACTATAGACCTTATTCAAATTTCATCAGTTTTCCATTAATATTCTTTTTTCTATTCCAGGAGCCTATCCAGGATCCTGACTTGCATTTAGTTTTTATTTCTCCTTAGTCTCCTCTAATTTCAGTTCCTCAATCTTTCCTTTTCATTCATAATTTTGACACTTGATAAATTATCACTTATTATGTAGAATAACCCCCAATTTGGATTTGTCTCATGTTTTCTCATGATTGTAATAAGAAGAGTTTATGCATTTTGGTCAAGAATACCACAGATGTGTGTCCTTTTCAGTACAAGGAATTCATGAGTTAATGTGTCTTTTTACTTGTGTTGTTAACTTTAATCAATTGGTTAAGATGGTGTCTGTTGACTTTCTCCATTATAAATTACAATATTAACTTTGGAGTTAAGAAACACATCTTAGGGAAGATACTTTGATATTATTTAAATTATGTTTCTCTTTAAACTTCTTCCTAATTTTAGCATCTATAGTTGGATCTTGGGTTCTATGAGTTATCACCCAATACTATCAGTGTTTATATTGTTGCTAAATAATGAAAAGCTTCACTGGTATTTTTCCCCAGTTTCTGGAGAAGTAACCTCTGAATCTTTGGAATTTCCTGTGATAGTAGCATCTCTGGGATACTGCCAGGTGAGGGGAGCTGCAGATTGAGCTCAACCATGTGGACATTGATTCTGTCAATCATGCCTATGTAATGAGCCCCCATATAAACTCGGCATAAACTCTGGTGAGTTTCCATGGTTGATAATGACCATGATGTGATAAGAGGGTAGTATGTTCAGACTCCATGTGGGGAGGACATAGAACCTTGCTTTTGAGACTCTGCCCAGACTTCACCCTTTGTGTCTCTTCTTTTGGCTTATTTGTATCCTTTTACTATAATAAAACTACTGTTATAAGTATAGTCCTTTTAGCAAGTCCCCTGAGTCATTTTTCTGAATTATTGATGCTAAGGAGATGGTAGGAACCCCAAACTTGCAGCCTGGGCCCCCAAAATGCAACTGGTACCTGAGGAGCAGTCTTGTAGAGGATTGCCCTTAACCTGTGGAGTTTGGCCTAACTCCAGGTAAAGTCAGAACTGAGTTATCACAATCTATGTAGTTGCTGATTGAAGTTCTTGTGAAGCCTTACAGTTGCTCAAATTGTTGCAACTTTAGCCTTTTAATAGTCCCTTCATAGTGGATCCTGTGCTCTTTCAATAAACCCCATCTTTTTTTTTTTTTTTTAAATCGCTTCCTTATCTTTTGGAACCACAAGCTGTTCTAGACTCACTGTGTATATTCCCTGCCCCAGCCCTGGAATCAACAATTTCTCAAAGAGGTGGGATTCCTTTACTACTAGGTGAGCTCATTACTGGAGTTTCATTGCTTTTACTTCTTCTCATCACAAAGAGCTAGAAAATATATGTATGTATTATAATCCATGCACATATGAGCATCTGTACTTTTAAAAATCCATGTGTGTGTATATGTTAAATATCATGACTTTATACTGATAACTATGGTCAAATTTAGCAAAAGCGGACTTTTCTTTTTGTATTTTATGTATTTTTATTTCAAGTTTCTAAAATTTACAAACACTCTGTACCCTCAAACAGTCATGTCCCCTTCCTCATTTCCCTCATCCCCTGGGCAGAAGTGGTATTGTTTTTTAATGGAATTTTTTAAATTGTAGAAGTTATAAGTTTGCAGAAAAAGAATTTATAAAGTACAGACTTCCCATATACTCCCCTCACAGAGTTTTCCCTATCATCAATACACTTTGCATAAGTGTGGTATCTTAGTTGTGAATAATGAAACAATATTATAATTATATTATAGACTATAGATCATAGTTCACATTAGGAGTTCACTGTTTGTGTGGTACAGTTCAATGTTTGTCTCTTTGTTTTGAATTTTATTTTAGTGATATATATGCAACATAACATTTCCCCTTTTAACCACATTAAAATAATTACATTCACAATATCTTAATACAGTTACTACTATACATCTTCAAACTATTTTTGCCACTCCAAACAGAAACTCTGTAACAATTAAGCATTAACTCCCCATTTGCTACACCATCCCAACCCCAGGTAACCTATATTCTACTTTCTGAATTTGCGTATTCTAATTATTTCATATAAGTGAAATCATACCATAATATTGTCCTTTTGTGTCTAGCTTACTTCACTCAACATGATTTCTTCAAGGTTCATCCATGTTGTCTCATGGATCAGAACTTCATTCCTTTCAGGGCAGAGTAATATTCTATTTATGTATATACCACATTTTGTTTATCCATTCATTGGTTAATGGACACTTGGGTTGCTTTCATCTTTTGTCACTATGGATTAATGACTATGAACATTGGCATGCTATCTGCTCAAGACCCTGCTTTCAAATATTTTAGGTATATACCTAGAAGTGGTATTGCCAGGTCAGATGATAATTCTATACTTAAATTCTTGAAGAACTTGCAGACTTTTTACACAGTGGCTGTACCATTTTACATTTCCCACCTACAATGCAAGTGTTTCTATTTCTCCACATCCTTTCCAATACTTGTTATGTTATTTTATGTTTGTTTGTTTGTTTTAATAGTAGCCATTCTAGCAGGTGGGAAATGGTATCTCACTGTGGTTTTGATTTGCATTTCCCTAACGGCTAATGATGTTGAGCATCTTTTCATGTGTTTAGTGGCTATTTGTATATTTTTGGAGAAGTGTCTATTCATGTCTTTTGTCCATTTTTTGGATTGGGTTTTATCATTTTATTGTTGAAGGGTTCTTTATATATTCTGGATATTAAATCCTTATGGAATATATGGTTTTCTCCCATTCTTTAATTTGTCTTTTTACTTTCATGATAAAGTCCTTTGATGTACAGATTTTTTTTTTATTTTGAGGAAGACCATTTAGCTATTTTTTTCTTTTGTTGCTCATGCTTTCTATGTAAAGTCTAAGAAAACAATGCCTAACAAAAGGTCCTGAAGATGTTTCCCTATGTGTTGTTCTAGTAGATTTATAGTTTTTGTTACATGAGTAACTATTCAGAATAAAACTCGGCTCCCAGTTGATTTTTAGAACTGTTTATTCAAGCGGCGGGGCTTGTCACCTTTCCTTAGGCAAGAGCCCTGAAGCAAGGCTTTAGCTATTTTTTATACTCTCTTTGCAAGAACCGAAACTAACTTTTAGACAA
>PVKH010035793.1:0-11685 GCA_004027955.1 Chaetophractus vellerosus
TTGCAGTGACGTTCCGAGTCGGCCCTCCACGGCGGTGGCTCGCTCTGTTCATGGGTGGCTCCATTCCGTTTTCATGGGCGGCTCCGCTCCATGTTTTGCGGGCAGCAGTCCTCCATGTTTTTGCGGGCTGCCGGCTTCCGCTTCGCAGGCAGCAGCTCCGCTTTTCACGGGTGACTTTGCCATGCCCATGGGGCTCCGCCCTGCCCGTGGCGGCTTTTTGCCTTGCCCACGGCAGCTTTTGCCCCGCCCACGGCGGCTTGCCTTTCTCAAGGCTGTCTGCCTGCTCAGAGAGGTCCCCGGGAACCGAACCCGGGGCCTCCCATGTGGTACCCCAGCGTGCTCTTTATCCACTGAGCTATCTAGCCGGGCCCTTACATAGTCTTTAATGTGCAGTTCAAGCAGCCTCTGTCTAGAATTTTCTCTGACTCATGCAAATAAAAAAAATCATTCCCTCCTCTTACTCCTTTGAATCTAATAATTCATCCTATCATAGCATTTATATTCTATACCAATTGTTTGTTTACATAGTTTTTGCCTCTAAAGAACATGAACTCTTTGAGGGCAGGTAATTGTGCAGGTCTAATTCATCTTTGTATCCCCAGTAACTGCCTTAAAAACACTCAATAAGTGTTTGTGTTAAAAGAGTAAGAGAAGGTAGAACCTGGTAGATTATATAAATAACTACAGACATTTTTTTTTTTTAAGTTTTGACCAAAATGACTTGGGTGTATAGGAAGAGCCCCAAACCCAGCATGGGGAGAGCAACAGTGACATGAGGAAAGAGATCAATTGGAAGGAAACTACAAACTTTGAAAGGACTTAAAATAAGGCTATAAACTACATAGTGGCAGAGGGCTATAGATTAGGGAACAAGTGCTAGGGACAATGCAACCAAAGGTAAAAATGTTGAACTTGGCAATGGGCTTGAGGGAGAAGACTCCTAGATTTCAGTCTTAGGGGACTATACAGTAATGGTGAGCAAGGCAGGTAAGGGCTGGAAGGAGAAAGGATCAAATCTAGAAATCCAATTTTCAGGAAGTGGATGTGGCTCAAGCAATTGAGCCCCTGCCTACCACATGGGAAGCCCCTGGTTCGGTTCCAAGTGCCTCCTAAAGAAGACAGTGAGCTGGAGGGACAGGCAGGTGCAGCAAGCTGATGCAACAGGAGACACAAGAAGAAAAAAAGAAAACATAATGAGAGACACAACAAAGCAGGGAGCAGAGGTTCCCGGTGCCTCCTAAAGAGGATGAGCTGGCACGATGGGCAGGCACAGCAAGCTGACGCAACAAGATGACACAGCAAGAGACACAAGAAGAAAAACACAATGAGAGACGCAACAAAAGTGATTAGACACCTCCCTCCCATATCAAGGGTCCTGGGTTTGGTTCCCAGAGCTTCCTAAAGAAACAAGGAGGATGAACAGAACAACAAATGCAAACAAAGGGATGGGGAAAAATATAGATAAAATAAATCTTTAAAAGAAAAAAAGAAATCAAATTTTCTTTAAAAATTATCCTTAACAGGATCTATCTTTCAAATATTTGAGGTTCATCCTTATTTCAAGGCATTCTAAAAGATCTTTTTTGATGATTATTTCTAGGTTATTTTGGTAACTTTTTTCTCTGTAAAATTCAATTTTTATTTTAACCAAATAAATACCTGTACGTTATAGCAAATCAAATGGGTACAGAAAAGCTTTTGAGGAAAAGCAGCAGTTTCTTGCCGTTTCCTTTATCAGCCCTCTGAGGAGTGACCATATTTAATAGTTTCTTAAAACAAAGAGGTGCTAAGGCAGGAGGTTGCTTTTAGGAATTACTGTACACAAAATGTAGGATCTGGCCTTCCTCCTGAGGCCAGGCCACCAAGGTATTATGATGAGTTAGCTGCTTGTCTATGGCAAACTTTGACCAAAGGAACAGAACCAGCAGATAAAGGACCTCTCAGAACCTCTCTACTAACCACTTTGGGTAGACTGGCCAGAGAAGCAATAGTTCTTCCCCCCCCCCCCCCAATAGTTCTTAATACAACCTCTCTGAAGACTACTAGTGAAACCAATTAATCAGCAGTGCCTGTTACAAGGCTTTTTACCTTGGGCCAGCTTTTATCCTGTTTTACTCCTCTTTCCCTCACTCTCACTTTCCTGAGACTATACTCAGGATCAGCAGGTAAACTTTTGTCTTAGGCTCTGTCTTCTAGGGAACACAGGCTAAGGAAATTGTCTATGACTTATCTCTTGTATTTTCCATCTTGGTGTCTTAAAAGTTATACATTTTGGGTGACAGCTTTGACTCTATTTTCTGATCATTCTACTGAATGTTTTCTTTTGACAATCTGGTTCTTAATCACTATTCCTTTTTGCATTCTCTAATGGTTTCCTATTACTTGTTTTATGACTGTACTATCTCCTTGAATCTCTGAATATATGAATTAGACTGTTTCTTTAAAATTTTCTTCTGTTCCTTAGATTATTGTTTCCCCTAGAGTAAAGTTTGGGTTTGGTTTGTTTGTTTCTTATGGTTCCTTTCATACTGGAAATTCCCCTCATAAGTTTAATGATCCTCAGGCAGCAGTGATCCAAGCACAAGGACTTGGTTAGCAGGTGTGGATTTCCTTTGCTATTGTATGAGTAAATCTGTTTTCAGATTCGGTCTCTCTCTGAAATTGAAATCCTAACTGAGAACTCAGAAAACTGTCAAATGGCAGGTCTCATTTTGGTGTAAATTGCTAAGAAGGTATGGAACCCCCTCCATCCACCCCATCCCCCCACAACCACCCTTCAAATATCTGACTAAAGGGAGGTGTGCCAGAATCTACTACAAAAAGAATTAAATTGCCTCAAACAATCTGATCAATTTCTTTGAAGACCAACAATCAGGGTTTTTTGTTTGTTTCCTTTTTTAATGCTGGAGAAAGACGGCAGCACAATAAATGCTGGCTACTTCCATTAGGAAAGGGTTGGGAAAGGCTATGACAGTGCCAAGTAGGAGAGTCATCCCTGTATAAAAATGGAATCCTCTGTTTTCTTTCCCTTCTTACTCTTGCTCTGAGTGCAGAGCCTTTTTTGGGTTCCTGCTGGGCAGACTGGTTTCAAGACTACTAGGAGATGCCTCATAGGAATTGCTAGACTTTAGCTTCTCCACCACTTCCTATGTTAATTAGTTCTCATTTGCTTTAACTTTTCCAGAAAACTGCTTAAATCTCTTATTTACTAGTAATATCACCACCTATTACTAGTTTATTTTCTTTTGTACTTTTATATTGTAAGTCTTACGAGAAATGGAGGCAACCGAAAGTACCAAAATCTTGCCCCAGAAGTCATGATTTATTAATGTCAGGTTCCTTTTTAAATTTGGGAAAGGACCCGGGTACACAAAGACAAGTGGGTCAATGAACTCCAAAATTTCACTCATTAATGATCCTTTAACAACACTGAAATTTATTACGAGCAAATTAGAGAAGGTTAAAGGGAAAATAGAAAATGTTTACTTCAATCCTTGAAACAGCCTTTGTACTTATGCTTTAGTAATTTAGACTCATTTAAACTGTAGGAAGCAAAGCAACTCAGAGTACCTGAACTAAATGTGTGCTACAAGTCAGAGTCCAAGCACCATTTCCAAATGACCCCAGTACTAATGTGCTAAACGTTATCCTAATCCTTGACTAACAAAAAAAGACTTCTGAGGGTTATAGAAAACAAAAAATAAAACAAAACAAAGTATTTACTGGTTAAATGCCTAACTCTTCAGTCAAGAGGAGAAGGCAGTCTAAAAGGAGGACAACATTTCCCGTTATCCCATTGATGTATAACACATGGATCAATGAGGCATGCTACGGACTCTGATCCTTCAGTCAGGAAGAGATTGAAATAGAAACCAGAAGTAATCCTTTATCACAAGGAGACAAATAAACCTAGAGAATAAATTAGAATCCTATGATGGAAGAAGTCATGAAAAATACTATCATAAATAAGCTTTTATTAGTGAACAGGAAAAGCTGTCTTGGAGTACGGGAAGATATTCACTTTAAGAAAGGTGGCTTGCAAAAAACTGAGATACAGAGATTTAAAACCAGCTACTAAGAGAACAAACAAGAAGCCATCTATTTAAAAAGGAAAACATTCCCAGATTTTACTCTACATTTCCCCTATCTTTCCATTTCAGGTCAATGGTCAACAAACATTATACTTTGGGCTTACTTAAAAAAATAAAATAAAATAAAACAAAATAAAATAAAGAATACATCTATTTCTTCTCCCCACTTATAATCTTCCTTACCTAGAACTTCTTTATCAATCATATCATTTTATTTAGCTTCATTCAAGAAAATTTTCCAGCAAAGGATGACAGCTCAAGATACTTCATTTTATGACTAGAAAAGGTAAAAGCACATCAGTGTTTGTAACTTGCAGTGCTATTATATGGGGATGACAGTGGTTGAATGCAAAAGTCTAAGGTCATGTATATTACTAGAAGGAAAGCTAAAAAATGTAACATGGGACTGTACAACATAGTGAAACCTCATGTGAATATGAATATGGATAATAATTGCAAATATAAGACAGTTTTTCTTTGAAACTGAACAAATTTACGTTAATGTTACAAGTTAATATCAGGCAAAAAAAAAAAACAAAAAAACAAAACCAAAAACCAAAAAACATTATGCTAAGTGAAAGAAATCAGAAATAAAGTACTACATATTGCACGATTCCATTTATATAAAATGTTAATATAAATCAATTTATAAAGATGGAATTAGATTAGTTGTGTGTAGGGCTGGGGAAAGGTTGAGGGATTGAGGTGACTGCTAAGGAGTGTGGAGTTTTTCTTTTTGGAGTAATGAAATTGTTCTAAAAATTTCTGTGGTGATAAATGCACTACACTTGTGTTTATACTAAAAGCGACTGATTGTACACTTTAGATGGAATGTATGATATGTTAATATATCTCAATAAAACTGCTTTAAAAGTTAAAAAAATAAATTATCTCAATAATTTTTATATTGTTTATATATTATAAGGATAATACTTTAGCTATATTGAATTAAATAAAATTTATTATGAAAATTTTTTTTAAATATCAAATTTACTTCATTTTAACTTTTTACTTGTTTTAAGATTTTCCCCCTCATGGGAAGGAGATGTGGCTCTAGTGATTGGGCTCCCATCTACCATACAGGAGATCCAGGGTTTGATTCTGGGGCCTCCCTAGTGAAGGCAAGCTGGTCTGCACAGTGAGCTGGCCCAAGGGGAGAGCTGGACCAAGTGAAGAGCTAGCCCACGTGGAGTGCTGGTCTGAGAGGAGAGCTGGAGCAGCAAGATGACACAACAAAAAGAGACACAGAGGAGAGACAATAAGAGACACAGCAGACCAGGGAGTTGAGGTGGTGCAAGAGAGAGAAGCCCCTCTCTCACACTCTGGAAGGTCCCAGGATCAGTTCCTGGTGCCGCCTAAAGAGAAGACAAGCAGATACAGAAGAACACACAGCGAATGGACAAAGAGCAGACAGTGAGCACAAAAAAACTGCAGGAGTGGGGGGTAGGGGAGAAATAAATAAATAAAAATCTTTAAAATCTTAAAAAAAAAAAAAAGATTTTCCCATCGGGAATGAAGAAACTGACTTGATGTTTTAGCCTTTAAGATCTGAACTTTTTGTTAAAAGATCTGAACTTCCCAGGAGGATGTTATGACAATAGAAGAAACCACAGACAGAGACTATGGAAACATGAGTTCTACCTCCAGTTCTGCCATTACCTTGCCATATGACCTTGGGTAAGTCACTTCCTCTCTAGATCTGTATCCTTAATTTGTAAAATAAAGTTCTCTCTAGCACTAAGAATCTATGATTCTGTAGTAAATAAGCCTTACCAAGGGACAGAATATAGTTGTTTTTTTTGTTGTTGTTTTTTTTGAAAGAAGAAATACTAGGTAGATTACCATGTAGAGCAAATATTTTCTTCTGTAACAGAGTCAACAAAATGCCATTATTGGCTCCCCTACCCAAAGTGGCTACAAGTTACTCTAGAGAGCAATTCTTTTGATTTCTCTCTTATTCTGCACAGATGCTCCCATATAAAATACTGTAAAACTTTTCTGCTGAGATAAAATATCATGAAACTAAATCTATATATAGAATGGTCAAACTGATCAATTCCTGCACCTATCCCAGAGGAACCTAAGGCTCCAGGAAAATTAGCTGAAAGATTTCTTAAGGTTTTGGCCAAAGGAGGTTTATAGAAATTTGGTGGGGGAAGGAAGAGTTTATGTAATGAAAAAGTTAAATAAATATTAAAGCCCATATTCTTAATATTATACTTAATGTAATGCCAATCATCAAAGAAAGGCAGAACAACAAATTTTGGAATCAGATGAACATGATTTCAAATATAGGTTCTGGCATGTACTAGTTTTGTGACCCTGGATAAATCACATAACCTCTCAATCCCTCAATTTTTTTATCTGTAAAATGAAAAGAAGGATCATTACCTAGTAGAGTACCTGGTATCTCTGAGAACTAACTGAAATCACATAAACAAAATTCTTTGCTTCTGGCTAAAAAGCAGGAAAAATGGTAGTAGAAACAATAATCACAATTATTGTAAAGGAAGAGAAAATTGGGGGTCATATAATCCAACCATAAGAGCCAATAGCTGAGTTATAACCTTAAAGTTTTCCGTGTCCTTTTTTACATTAACAGTCACATCAATACAAACACAGGAGTGGGGGTGGGAGATCACATTCCTATCAACTGAAGACTTGATATAAAACACAGGCTAAGTGAAATTAAACAAAATAAAACATATGCATTCCCAGTTTCTCAAAATTGTTACTTGATAGCTCATGACAAAAATTTAAAGCAAATTTATATGAGTTTTTGTCATAGTTGCTGTAGCAATTTGATATTGTTTATGAATTCCAAAAATAGATATTGGATAATGTTTGTAAACTAGTCTGTCTGAGGTTTCATTTTTCCTTGATTAAATTTTGATTAGGACTTTGATTGGGCCATGTCAGTAGGGCATTGAGTGCCCGCCCCTTGGCGGGTGGGGACTCACAGATAAAAGACATGGCAGTGGAGTGAGTTGGAGTTTTGATGCTGAGTTTTGAGCTGGAGCCCAGGAAGTGAACACACAGGAGAAGAACACAGAGGAACAGAGATGGCTCCTTAGACACAATAGAAGCCCCGGGGAGAGAGGCACAGCCATTAGCCTGATAGTCTACAGCTGGCCTTGTGGAGAGAGCACAGCAGCTGAGTCTGGAGAGAAACAGAGGCCCGGGAAGAGAGGACCCCAAGTAGCCTGAACTCTTGGCAGACATCGGCAGCCATCTTGCCCCAACATGTGGCAATAGACTTTGGTGAGGGAAGTAACTTATACTTTACTGCCTGGTAACTGTAAGCTTCTATCCCAAATAAATACCCTTTATAAAAGCCAAGGGATTTCTGGTATTTTGCATCAGCACCCCTTTGGCTGACTAATACAGTTGCTAAGCGTACAAATGATAGGCAGCCATTTTAATTGAAGAAAGCTCTAAAGAGTGCCACCCTCATGACTTAATATGTGTAACTTATTTACTTGCATAGCTTTCACCCCTCAAATTTGTGAATGACCTAGTTACCATTTAAATAACTATGAATGCAAGAGTCTAAATATTGTCTACTAAGGTCTTCTAAGGTTCCATAAAAGTTGGGAGCAACGATCATCATTTTTAAAGTCCAAAGTGCCCCTATCTTCCACACTGTTTAAGTGAACAAATGGTACTTTGAATTTTCTCCCTACCTATTCTGATTGAATGGGAATGACAGGTAATCCATAGAAGAAAAGGATCCTCCTTTTCCACAACGGACTATAGATCATGTAGGAATTATAAAAGCATAGAAACCCAGTTTTTCCTATGATCTTGTCCATCTATTTTTACCTTTGATCAGATCAGTCCTAGACTCTCCCTCAAACTAGTCTATCACTAAACCTAATTCAATATTAAGACTTTGGTTCCATAGCTCATACAAACACAAACACATGCATGCACACATGCACACACACTAATATACATGCCATAACGTTTCCTTTCTTCTTTTCCATCTCCACCAAACTTCCCAAATTAATTATTTCCTCATTTGAACTTCTAATGGCACTTTACTGATATCATATTCATGTAATTTCTCATATTCCACTTTGTATAATAATTACTTATGTTTTATACATTCTTCCCTACTAGATACTACTTAAAATTACTGTTCAACTGATTTTCACTCATTTTTTGAGGCTATATTAAAGGAAACACTACTCAGTTTTCACTTAAAAGTAAGTGTTCTCACTTCTGCTTCCAATCAAGTGTAGTAACAAGGACTAGGTTTATCCTCCCACCTCAAATAACTAAATATATGAAATAACAATACACAAGACATTGAACACCAAGCAAATAAGGGCAATGATATCTGAGGTGGGAAACAACCAAGAGGAGTTCTATGATTGCCCCAGGTTACTGGGGCACATGGAGGGATAACCCAGCCAGAGCTGATGGTCTCCATGATTTAAGGAGATAGAGCTGAAGTCAGGGGAAGCCAAGAGGTTGAAGTTCACAGGGCAGAGTATAGGAGAGGAAAAAGTTGCAGAGAGAGAAAACTCTGATCTGTACAGTATCTGTACAGTTGAGTAATGATCACTACAAGTATGTGAGGAAATTACCTGAGGCTTGGGAAAGAACTATGTAAAAGAAATAGAGGAATGGTTCTAGGAGCTCACACAGTGCCAGAAATAAAGCCTGTTCCCAATAGCCAGAGTGGAAAACCTAATACTTTAGGGAGTATTTGCTAAGTACTAAGAGGAGTCCTGCCTAAGTACAGGGACTAAACATAGTTCTGATCCTGTCTAATAAAGCTTAAAAATAAGACCCGAAAGGACCAAACTATTTCTAAGAAACTTAGCCATGTTGTAGATAAAGCTCAAGTATTTATAGAAAGAAGTATCTAGCATCCAACAAGGTAAAATTCACAATGCCTGGCATCCAAGCAAAAATTACCAGATATGCAAAGAAGCAGGAAAATAAAATCCAAATGAGGAGAAATACTAATCAACTGTAACTGGCCTAGAACAAATATAGAGGTTAGAAATTAGCACAGCAGGTAAGGACATAAACACATTTAATATGTCTGTATCCCATATGTTTGAGAAGCTAGAAGAAGATTTAAGCATGCTAAGAAGAGAGATGAAAGATATAAAAAAGACCCATATCAAAGTTCTAGAGCTACTAACTATAATGTCTGACGTCAGCACACTGGAAGGGATTAACGGCCAATTAGACAACTGTAGAAGAAAAGATCAACTTGATGACACAACAAAAGAAACTATCCAAAAGAAAATACACAGATTTTTAAAAAGACAGGAAAAAACATCAACAACAACAAAAAAACAATGAACAGAGCATCAGCGAATTGTGGGATAATTTCAAGCAGACAAATATGTGTGTAACGGGAGAACCCAAAGGAAGAAGGGATTAAAAAAAAATTTGAAGAAATAATGGCTGAAATTCTTTCAAATTCGATGAAAACAATAAACCTGAGGTCTAAGAAATTCAATGAACCCTAAGCATAAGACATGAAGAAAACTATACAAATCATAATCAAATTCTTAAAATCAATGATTAAAAAAAATTTTTTTAAAGCATCCAGGGAAAATAAGGCACACTACAGAGGAACAAAGATTTTTAAACGTCAAGCAGACTTCTTGTCAGAAACAATGCAATCTAGAAAACAGTGGCATTATCATCTTTAGAGTATATAAAGAAAAAAATCCATCAACCTAGAATTCTTTACCTAGTGAAAATATCTTTCAAAATCAAAGGTGAAATAAAGATGCTTTCAGATAAATAAAAGCTCAAAGAATTAATTGCCTACAGACTCTGACTATCAGAATGTTAAAGGAAACCTTTTAAGCATAGGGATCGTAATACCAGGTGAAAACCTGGATCTACACAAAAGAATAAGAGTACAGGAAATGGTGACCATAGGAGTAAATACAATTTTTTTTTCTTACTATATTTACATTTCTTTAAAGGATTAGTCTTGCGTTAAAGAGTCAGTTATAATAATGTATGTAGTAGGGTTTTATAACATATGTAGAAGTAAAATTTATGACAACAGTAACACAAAGGCTGAGAGGGGAGAAATGGAAGTACATTGTTGAAGGGCTGTAAGAGTCCTATGTGAGGTAGTATAATATCACCTGAAAGCAGACTATGATATGTTAAAGATGTATACTATAAACCCTAAACTGCTAAAATAATAAACTAAATAAATAATAAACTAAGAAACTACGAAAATAAAACTAATTTGTTGGTTAATAAGCCAACAAAGGAGATAAAATAGAACCTAAAAATACTAAATTCAAAAGAAGATGGGGGAGGGGGGAGAGGGAGGGAGAGGGAGCGAGAAAATGAAACAAAGAGATAGAATGCACTGAGAACACAGCATTCTTAAATAGGAAAGACCAATTATAGTAAACTCTTGCTTTCTTACCCCTTCACATGGAGACTGTGGAAAAATTAATCAACCTTTCTCTTCCCCATCTTAGTACTTTGAAGAAATACAATGTAAACTCAAAATGTTATTTAATTGTAGCTTCATCTTACTATGAATTTCTTTTTTTTTTTTTGTTACATATCCCCCCCTTTCTGCTTGCTCTTGCTGTGTTCATTTTCGTGTTCTCCTGTGTCTGCTCTATCTCCCCTGGTTGCGGCAACTCGCCGAGTCAGCTCACTGTACAGGCAGCTCTGCTCCGTTCGCAGGTGGCTGCCCTGCCCATGGTGGCTTTCCGTTCTCAAGGCGGACTGCCCACCCGGAGAGGTCCCTGGTACCGAACCTGGGGCCTCCCATGTGGTGAACTGGCGCCCTATCCACTGGGCTACGGCCGGCCCCCTGAATTTCTTACTATGAATTACGGAAGCCTTGACAAAACAAAAAGTATTTAATGAAATGAGAGTTCAAGGATTAAGAGTTCAAACAGACACTCCCACTGACATTTGTTCTTCCTCCATCTATTAGAACCCTTATTTAAAATGTCTAATTCCAAGTAAAACTGAGGGAATAGACAAATTCCGTATACTAAATGCATACTACAAATATATGTTCTTCATCTAAGACAAAACAAATTATACTGTCTGCTTCTCTAATAATTAATAAAAGAATTGATTTTTTTTTTAGGAGTACTGTCTTTAATCAAGAAAAAGCTCAACGATCAAGACCTACAAGGCTATAACATAGGAGATTTTTTAGAATGCTTAGAGTTGAACCAGATAGAACATATTGGATGTAAAGAAAATACATAGAAACAAATGAAGAATGAAAGATGAAAGCAAAGCAGATTGACACTGAACCTTAAAAATGACATGGAAAGGTTATGGTCTGACATAAATCTGGGGTTGACAGCTTTTCAAAAGTAGTATGCAAGGAATCTAACTCTTGGTCATCTTGAGTGGAAGGAAAGGAAGAGAGGGAGATGGCTGTACTCAATATACCACCTTTGGTATACTTACTACAGGCTGCCCATCACTAAAATTTCATTGTCACCTTTCTACTTCTCTTTCTTTGCACCATGTCCTTTCGCCACTAATTGAAGGCATGCCCTTCTTTCCTCTTTCCTGACCCACAAGAGGCGAAAACTCATATACCACTTACCCTCTATGCAATCTT
>PVKH010035794.1:0-11685 GCA_004027955.1 Chaetophractus vellerosus
CCCCCCCCCACTGGCATGGTGGATATCTGAAGAGAGACTTCAGTCTACCTCCAGAGGATGGTGGATATGGATTTATACAGTACATCAATAGTCAAGGAAACTGAGTACAGTCTGGGGCCAAATGTCCTGGGAGAAGTGGGCTAGGAAGTTTTGTAATGTGGGAGGGATTGGTGGTGTTTGAGCCCAGACCTTATCTGCTCTACTTTGCTTATTCTTGGGAGGGAATGGCCCATGATTGCTTGCTCAATTGATCAGGTGGGTTATGCTATAGGCTGCCTTTCCTCAACCTATGCCACAGGGGCATTGATTCACAGTCCTATGCCCTGTCAATCATTGCAAGTCCATTAAGCTTTAATTCACCATTCACTTGCCCTACACCCATAGAAATGTGTACCCTAATTTTTATCACAGTCAGCTTGCATATTTTGCCATATTTGCCATATTTGCACTTTTGGTACTTATGTGGGTTAAATTTAACATTCTAAATCTGTAGCAATCCTGTTTTCTTTGAGCCCAACATAACTTCAATAGTATGCACAAACTCTATTGCTATACCTTTTAATCCCCCCTTTTATGTTGTTCTTATCACACATTTCATGTTTATGCAATATTTTCACAGAGCCAATGATTTCTCATTATAGTTTATGTATTTGCCTTTTAGAGCCTGTAGGTAGTAAAAAGTGGTGTTTATAAAGCAAAATTACTATGGTACTGACATTTACATTTCCCCAAGTCTATACCCTCAGTAGAGAGATTTATTTTATCATATGGCTTTGATCTATTGTCTATTGTCCTTTACTTGTATTTTGCACTCTTTTTAGCATTTCTTTGAGCCAGTGTAGTGGTGGTTAAATCTTTCAGCTTTTATTTATCTGGAAATGTCTTAATCTTACCATCACACTTGAAAGACTGTTTTCCCTGATATAGGATACTTTATTGGCAATTTTGTCTTTCAGCATGTTAAAAATATCAAGCCACTGCCTTCATGCTTACATGGTTTGTAATGAGAAAGTGACACATTATTATTGAGGCTCCTTTGTATGTGACATGTTGCTTCTTTCTTCTGGCTTTCAGAAATCTTTCTTAATCTTTAGCATTTGACAGTTGGGTTATAATATGCTGAGGCTTTGAACTACTTGGGATTATCCTGTTTGGAATTCATTGAGCATCTTGGTTGGCAGATACAATTTGACTATTATGGCACAGCATTCTGTAGGAGAGCTCCTAGCTGCCTTCTACACACAGGAAAAGTACTGTGTCAGTAAGTCCCTTAGGTCATTACCAGAGACATACATGTTTCCATATGTACATGGGGATTACTCTGCTTCTTCTAAATCAGGGATGATTGAGGCACACTGCGAATGCTGGCCAACTCCTCTCCAAGCCAGAAGGGATGGGGAAGTTTCCAGTTAAAGCCCACTGAATTCCTACCAGCTGCTCAGGGAACAAAACCTAGTGTCCAGGTGAACTCACAGTGTATGGTTCCTGGTACAAAGCCAAGCTTTAAAATATGAGGAGTAGAACCAATTTTGAAGCAGTAACAGGCAAAACCTTAAGAGATCTGATTAATTTAGTCATCTCAATCCCTGATTGGATTAAGGAAATCTAGGTGTGCTTGAAAGAGGCCCTAAACTGAAATTTAAAATGCTAAAATTTAAAAAGTATTTCTGGGCATGTGGTGTTACTGAAATTGTCACTCAGAGCTGATGAAAATTTACCATAGTAGTAACATTAGAAATCTATTTTGCATTGTCAACATACTTTGACTATACTTATATTCTATGACCCAGTTATTCTTCTCCATGTTTTATGACCAGCAGAAATATGAACATATACCTGCACCAAAAGATGTACAACATTATTCACAGCAACAATATTTATAAGAGGCCTAAACAGGAAAGAAACTTAAGACCTTCCAACAGTAGACTGAAGAAATAAATTTTGCTTTATTTATACAATAAATAATGTCATCAAATAAAAGGCATTAACTACTCTAGACCTAACATAGATGCATCTCACAAATACAATGAGTGTGAAAAAAGTACCATAAAATAATATAGACTATTTCATTTGAGTAATTAGGCAAAACCATTTCAAATTTTTAAAACATTAAAGTTGTGCTTATATTTTGAGATGCAGGTAAATGGTCTTTAGGTGTGTGTAAAATCTTTCCCCAGAAATGCTCTTATATCACCATCCCCATACAATTGATGCTGGCAAATTCAGCTCAGAACTGGAACATTTGATACATGGAGTTCTGTAAATCTCAGACAAATTAGAATTCTTCTGGACTAAATTGGGAAAGATATCATGTTACAGGTTGAATAACAAATCACATTTGTGTACATTCATACAGTGTTTACAGAAAATATTATGCCTTATTTCTCTATTATACCTTCTCCAAAATCTCTTACATCAGCATGGCCATATATGAATAGTGAACTACCCACATGACCCTTTTGTATTTTGTTGTAATTTCTTCCTTTGGTTTTAGAGGGTATTTGTAATAAAGTGACTCCATTTTTTATGTTTAGTTAGTGATATCTTTTAAGCCTCACTCATTTGTCTTCCCCTTGTGCCCCCATCTGGATATGCTGATAAGAATGCCTGGATGCTACTTCATATGGACAAGCAAGAAACTAAAACCAAGCAAGCCCCCACCTGTACAGGACCCTCAGCCTAGTGTCATCCACTTACCATAATAAAAATCTCAAGCTTAGCTCATTTCCCTACTCTTTAAGACATTTTTGGCCCTGCTTGAGAATTCCCCTACTCTCCCCTGAAAGCCTTGTTGTGTGAGTAGTAAACTTTTCCTTGCCTCTTGTGTGTGTTGCATCATTATTCTTAACATCTGAACCAAATTTTGTGTAAGGGGAGGTACAATTTGCTCTGGCAATGGTGGTGTCCATAACAGTACATAAGATAGTCAATAATCCAAGTTTAATTATTGGGATATTCTCATTCATAATATAATCAGTTCTATCTTTTCTTTTTCTGTAATTGCATATGGTATTATATTTTTCCTTCCCCATTTTTCCTGGGGAAGTTTTGGGAATCTTTAACAAATGCTTTGATAGTCTAAAATATAAACCTTTACAAATTTTTTTTTAAAAAATCTACTAGTTCTTCAGAAACATCTACTATAAATATAATATATCTCATTTGGATTTGCTGGAAAGGACAGTAAATGCTTGAAAACAACAAATAAAAAAGATCTACATATTTGGATATTTTTTAAAAAATCTCTAAGTAGGGAATGCCAATCACAGTCATTTTGGCATTAGAGATTCTGTAGCTTTTGGAGGTGAACCTTGCCGTGGCAGCAAAAGGGGGCCTGGTGGCCATAAGATGCCAGCGTTTCAAGTAGGCCATTGAACTGGGCAGCTCTAGAGGACACAGCAGGGACTAAAGTAACCAATGCAGTGGTCTAGTAGACTCCTTGTCTACCAAAAATTCCACTGGGAGGGAAAAAAAGGGATCCAATAGCTTTGGGATGGAAGGGAAAATGTATTTTATAGAACATATAAAATGTAAAGAATTATAAATCCCAGGTAAACATCAACTGATTTACATAATCATGCATCATGTACTTCTAACTATTTTTAAGGAAATCCTAGACATCATTGTTTTTGATGTGCCCATATGATACTATGTATCTCTTGAGTACAGAGTCTCCATCAATTAACATAATTATAACAGATTATCAGATTTATAACAATTATCTATTTTGTTTATTATCATATATCCACTGTCTCAATTGACTTTAATAATTTTTTATTTTGGAAATGAGTATATTAGAAGCTGGAGAAAATGCAGGTAAAATTTTGTCATATGCATATTCTTCATCTCTAATATGTGTTATACTCTTTTTCCCTTGCTAGTTTTTGTTGATGAAACCTGGTAAATTTTCTTACAGTATTGTTTATAGCCTGGATTTTGTCAGGGGTATCCCTACGTTGTCATGATTTCCATTGCTTTGTGAAGTCATGGCTCCTTCCTGATCTAGATGATTACCAAAATGCAATTAGGTCCTTGAATAAAAGTGGATAAAATGATGAAGAGCAGTAAATAATTGGGGGCAATAGCTCCTCCTGGCACCTCCCTATAGTGTTGAAAGAAAGGAAGCAGAAAGAGGTTGAAACAGCTATAGTTTTCTGAAGACCTTGAGAAATATATAACCTGCATACTAAGAAAGAGACAGAATGCTGAGCCTTCAGATCCTCACATTTCCTTGCTTTTGGAGAAGCAGACCTTAATGAAGGGAGAGTTCCTCACAGCACAATGGCCTTCACAGCCTCTCTGGACACCTCCAAGCACAGGCCAGCTGCCCCACTGCTTGGCTTCTATGGCAGACACAGTGACCATTGACTGTGGGCACAAATTCTGTGGTTCCTGCATCCACCAGTGCTGAGAAGATCTACAGGACATCTCCCCTTGTCCCATCTGCATTCAGCATGCTCTCAATGGGATTAAGTACCACCATGATTCATTTTGGCCTTATCTTACCTGGCAACATCTTCAAAGATCCTATTCACACATAGGTTCACATTCTCAGCACCAGGGATTAGGATTTGAATACATGATTTTGAGGACATTAATCTATCTATAACAAGGAATATTTTAAACTTAAGCACAAGTCTTTTTTCCTTCTTTGATCATAATATAATCATTGATATCAGTTTCAATTTAGAAGGTTATATAAATGTTTAATGGATGTAAGATTAAGGGCTAGATAATTGATTAATTAATTACTAAGCTCTCTTCTTACTGGAAGTGTGTGTCCAAAGATTGGAATTTTCTTACCATTTTCCCCTTGATTGGCCCTGAGATTATTATCATTTTTTATATAGTGCTTATTGTGTTCTGTCACTGGCATGGGTTATAGAATACAGGTTTTAACTTAATTGAAATGTGACAAGGAGTCTTAGACAGTTCTTTAATAAATAGAAAAGGAGCTATGACTCAGAGAAATTAATAAAAAATTCCAAGGACACATATCTTGTAGGTAGCTGAGATCAGCTCCACATGATTAGCTCCTTTCAAACCCCAAAACATATCAATTACCTATGTAACTCTCTTTTTTTCTAGCCTTCATTATAACTAACAGAACTATCATGATCACCTCTTTATAAATCCCAAAGATTCTCACTTAAAATTATGAATTTACAATATTTATTTTGTGTTCATTATGAAATATGAAGTTCTCAACACAGTTGATAATAAAATCACACTTATCTAACAGTTTTGATGGCAATTTTAAGGCATATAGGAGGTGATGTGTGATGAGGAAGAATTGACAGGAAAATACTTGAATAAATTACCCATTGTAGGACTCACTTTCCAATTCTGAATATTGGAGGTAAAAGACATTATCACACAGATTTTCTTGATATATTCAATTGGATGTTTGAATGAAGCATTTGAAACACTGCACATAACATAGTTGAAAATTCAGTAAAAGGTAGCTATTCTTAGGTACCAAGCTAAAAACCTAATACACTGGAGAGAAATATTAATTCAAGGAGTGGATAGTCTACAAGTACTTTTAAAATTCCATCATATTATTTTAAAAAATTCTTTCAGTGATTCTGTAAAGCTGGAGAGACATTATAAAATAAAGTGTAGTATATGTACTGATATAGGACAAAAAAGTGAAATACAGGTAAATGTAGGCTAAGTAGGTTTCACCCTTTGGAGATAAGCTGAGAAGATGGTTTTATAAAAATACCCCTACTCACATAAATGTTTTTATATGCATAGACTGTTTAGGGCAGATTATCAAGAAGTCACTAACAGTGATTTCCTCCAGAAAGGCAAATAGGTGTCAGGATTTACTCTGTAACAATTCTACCATGTGGATTTTTTTTCACTATATAGTATATCATTTTACTCAACAAAGCCTTTCTCTGCCAAGAATTCTGAGGTGCAGGTTTTGTTTAGTGCTCCAGATTAAAGTAAAATTCTCCTACTTTCTTCTGAGTAGATGACTTGTATTTGGCTATTTTATTGGCTTCATTTTTGAAGAAGCTTTGGATCACTGAAGGGTTACAACTGGGGCCACAGAGAGCCATTGGTGTGGAATGTCAGTGATGGGGGATACATGGGAAGAAGTTCACCTGGGCATAGATATAAGGTATATAAATATGTTCAGCTTGTTCATAGGGCATTGTCACAGTGAGTAGAGACTCACACAATAACCGAGATAATATTGAATTACCATCCTGGAGAGCTCTGCCACATTCTCTAATGGATCAACAACAGTCCCCCAAGTGCAGAGGCAATGACAGGTGAAGGAGGATGATCCATTGATGGGCCCTTGATATTGATGACTATGCTTATGAGCCTTTGCTCTTGAAATTGAAACCTAGCCTAGTCTTGTGTGGTCCCTAAGAGTTGCCTCCTGAGACACTCCTTGTTGCTCAAATGTGGCTCTCTCTAAGCCAAACTCAACATATAAAGGCAGTACCTTCCCCTCAGCATGGGACATGACTCCTGGGGATGAGCCTCCCTGGTGCCAAGGGATTAATCCCAATACCAACTAACAAAGCAACTGAAAAAAGACCTCAAATAAAAGGAGGAAAAGGTAAAGATAAATGAGTTTGTATGGCTAAGAGACTTCAAAGTGAGTTGGGAGGTCATTCCAGAGGTAACACTTAGGCAAATCTCAGTAGGATCTCATAGACTGCCAAAGTGGATACTACCCCAAATAGTGGGGCTCCTGTGGGCTCTGGAGACACCCAAGTCCTAGGGTCAGGGCAGATAGCTCCAGAGTTTGGTGCCTTTCCAGTGGGCCCTACTTTATAGTTTGTACTCCCAAGAGTGACAGAGTTAGACTCATTTATGGCTTCCCTACACATGATTCATCTGTCCCTTCTATTTAAACCTATACTTGGTGCTGGAGTATGTAGGTCTATGTCTAAGAGACTGGTCTCATTGGGCAGTCCATGTGCCAACTGGGCCTGGAGCCTCAGCAGAGTTGCAACACCTACTCTCCAGTTCATTGGACTCATCCAGGACAACTAACAAGGAGTTGAAAATTGACAATCTCCATACCAAGGAAATGAGATAGACTACAAGTGCAAGCAAGAGAGTCCCATACATTGGCTGTATGAGATTGAAGCCCCTTTCAATTAGAGGTGGGCTCAGGATTGGGGAATGAACTATGGACTAGAGTGGACTTACTGGTATTCTACTATAGACATATTGTGATTCTAAAATGGAAGAAATTACAACATTGATGTGGAGGCAGTGGCCACTAGAGGATCTGTGGGCAGGGAGAGGGAAAAAGAGTTGTAATATGGGGTTTTTTCAGGAGTTGGGAATCATCCTGAATGATATTGCAATGACAGATATAGGCTGTTTTATATCATCCCATAACATGCAGAACTGTGTGGGAGAGCAAGTAGACTACGATGTGAACTATGGTCCATGCTCACTGACAATGCACCGAGATGCATCTACCATTTGCAATGAATGTGCCACACTAATGAAGGATGTTGTTTATGGTGGGAGGGTGTGGGAGGTGTGGGTAATGGAGCATATGTGAATCCTTATATTTTTGGGTCTTTCCTGACAAAGAACTATACACCCACACTTCAATTTGTTGGTCCTTGTGTATATTTGGAGAAATTTTCTGGAAGATCTTCAAATGACTGGTGCTATAACTCCTTCTGACAACTGCTTTCAGAGCTGAAAGGAAAGAGCCAAACAAATTTGAGCAGTGATAGCTTCCTGGGAAACCTAAGAAACACACAGGTTGCCTTCTGAAAAAGAGAAAAAACACTGAGAAGTCATCAGCTTCTGACATTTAACAGCTTCTCGAGAATCAGACCTTTCATGAAAGAAGTTCCTTAGACAAAAAGCCTCACTGAACAATGGCCATTGCAGCCTCCTTGACTGACCTTCAAGCACAGGCCAGCTGCTACATCTGTCTGGATTAGCTATGAGACCCTGTGACCATTGACTGCAGGCACAACTTCTGTGGCTCCTGCATCCAGCAGTGCTGGGAAGCTCTACAGGACATCCTCCCCTGTCCTGTCTGCCTCCACCACTGCCCTAATGGGAATTTCCTGAGCAACACCCAGTCAAGCCACCTGACTGAACTTGTGAAGCAACTTGCCCCAGGAGGAGCAAGAGGAACCATCAGGAAAAGAAAGCCCTGTGTGAGAAACACAGTCAGGTTCTGACCCTGTTCTGTGAGAAGGACCTGGAGCTGTTGTGTGCACAGTGCAGGGTCTACTCTGACCACTGGGATCACCACCTGATGCCTTTGAGCAAGTTGCAGTTAGTCACAGGAAGAAGCTCAAATGCTCCATTGAATCCCTGAAGAAGAACACTGAGGGTGCTGGGAAGGATCATGAAATGCACCTCTTGAAATCATGTGAATTGAAGTGCAGGATGGAAAAGTGGAGGAGTGAATTAAACTGGGAATTAGAACAAATTAGATTTTTCTTAGGACAGGAGCAGGAATTAAATCATATAAGGTTACTAAGTGAACAGAATGATGTTGAAGAAAACTAACTGCAAACAACAGCCAACTTTCAAACCACATAGCCACACTAAAAATTATGTTAAGTGAAATAACTGAACAGTATGTACAGACTGACCTGGATTTAGTTATAAATTTTGAGAGTATCCACAACAAGCATGAAAATGTAAAAACCCCAAAAGCCTTTGCATACAAATGACTGAAAGAAATTTTTGATCTCCCTCCAAAATATTCTGACCTGTAAAATATTATGAACATATTTAAGGAAGAATTGTCACTAGATCCTGAAATAGCTCACCCCAATTGTAATGATTTGAGTTTTATGTAATTATGAATTCCAAAAATATAAATTGGATTATGCTTGTAAACTCATCTGTTCATCTGGAAATGATTGGTTTATGATTGGGGCATTGACTGGGCTGCAGTGAGTAGGGCATTGAGCCCCACCCCTCAGTGGCTGTGGTCTCAAGTTTAAAAAGCAAGACAGAGAATTGGAGAGAAGCAGATTTGAAAAGCAGTTCTGATGTTGGAGTGAGCTGATTGCCGGATAGTCTACAGCTGGCCTTGTGGAGAGACACAACGCATAGAGAACCTCATGGTCTACAGCTCAACTTGTGGAGGAAAGAGAAGCTAAGCCCGGATTGAAATGCATCCCTGGCAGGAGAGGAACCCAAAGGCCTGAGCCCTTGCAGATGTCAGCAGCCATCTTGCTCCAATACGTGGACTTTGGTGAGGGAAAATATTTATGCTTTGTGGCCTGGTAATGTTGTGCCCGATTTCAGATCCCCAGATGCACGGATGAGACCGCATCGACAATGCAATAGCAAAAAGGGAGATTTATTACTAGCTTAAGCTAGGGTCCAGGGCTCCCGATTGTGGGCAATGCCATGGACCCCGACCCAAGGCAGTTACAGAATTTATAAGCATCATCACGGGTATGGGAAGTGCCCATGATGTCATATCTGATAAGAGAAGCCCCAAGTGGGGGGCACACCCTGTGCCTAGGGAGGGAGTTTCTCATGGCCTCAGGGTGGGGTGGAAGGTAGCAGAGTTATCAGGAGTCTTACATTCCTGAGAGAAGGCCCCAGGGGTTAACTAAAATCTAACAGTAACTGTAGGCTTCTACCCCAAATAAATACCCTTTATAAAGACCGACCAATTTTGATATATTTTCAAGAGGCACTTCTGTGGCTGACAGAAAAAGAATTGGTACCGAGGAGTGGGGAAGTGCTTTTTGCATTTACCAAAATGTTGGAGCGGTTTTATAAATGGGTAAGGGGTATTTTTTGGAGGAATTATGAAATGCTTGATGGAAAAGGCCTAGATTGCTTTGCACAGACTGTTGATAGCAATATAGAGCCTAAAGTTCTTTCTGATAAGGCCTTAGAAGCAAACAATTGTGGGATGGATGCTAAAGAGACTTTTTATGATGCCTTAGAAGAAAATGAAGAAACTATTATTGGAAACTGAGGAAAGGTGATGCATGTTTTAAAGTTGCAGAGAACTTAGCAAGATTAACTCCTGGTGTTATAGGGAAGACAGAATTTGAAAACAGCGAACCTGAGCATTTAGCTGAAGTACTTTCCAAAGTAAACCCAGAGAATGTGGCTTGGCTTCTCCTTGTAGTGTATAGCAAAATGCTAGATGAAAGAAATACACTAAGGACTGAACTTTTGGGCACAAAGAGAACAGAAACTGATTCTGGAACTTCCAACTTTCTGGAAATTAATTTTCCAAATCAAAATGCCCCATTTGAACATTTTGCTAAACCTGGAAATTGTACATCAGAATTGAAGATGGAGTTATCTAGGAAAGACTTGTGGAAAGTCTTACTGTCTGATGGCTTGGACCCCTGCTTCCTGCATGCTAAACCAACAAAGTTTTTGAGGGAGTTGTATGAACAAAACCACTGTTCACTTGGACTAAAAAGGACATGCAAAGGAGACATTGAAGGAGAAACAGCTTTAAGGAGAAAACCTTGGAAGCTGAGATCTGAAATCAAGACATCACCTTGGGCCAAGGGAGAAACCCCACCCAAGTGTCCAGAAAGGGTGAGGTTGCCTAGGAGGTTGAAAAGCATGGATGTCCCCATGCAATGTTCTGGGAGAGTTTTGCCACCCCAGGGTACAGGGAGGGTGGAGCACTTTCCTCAAAGATTAGGGCTGTAAAGGTCAACACCCCATAGGTCTGAGAGGGTTGCTCCTGTCCCCCATGAATTAGGGAAGGCCAGGTGATCAACTAGTTGCTCTGAAAAGTTTGGGCCTGTGTGCCAAAAGTTAGAGAAGGCCAGGTGGCCAACTTGTTGCTCTGAGATAGTTGAGCCTGTATGCCAAAAGTTAGGGGGAATGTTGTCTTCACCTTACTGTACTAGGGGTGCTAAGGCTCTAACCCAAAGATTAGGTAAGGTGGGGCAATCACCCCAACCCACTTGGAGGGTGAGGTCTGAAACTTGGTTGACACCCAGATGCTTGATGAGGGTAGAACCAAGAAAATGGCTGTTGGGCAAGCCTGTGGAAAGGATGGGTTCCCATGTGGCCCCAAGGAGAAGAAATCATCATCTTGAAAAACTCTCAGACTTTGAAATGGAATGGAGGACGCCCTGCAGTTTCGCTGAACTGTAGAGGATCCATGACTCATGTTTAACATCTCAATTTCTCCTTATGATAATTTAAATGTGTATTCTCTGTCTTTCCTTTTGTGTATTGGAAACAGTTAAATTGTTTTGTAAGTTTCAGGGTTCTACAGCTAGAAGTGATTTTGCCTGAAGACAAACTGTATTTCTTTAAAATGATTATGATATAATTTTGTACTTGAAATTGTTATTGAATTAAGGTTTTTTGAATATTGTAATGCATTTTTGGAATTCAAAGGGTGGAGTGTAACGGTTTGAGTTTTATGTAATTATGAATTCCAGAAATGTAAATTGGATTATGCTTGTAAACTCATCTGTTCATCTGGGCATGATTGGTTTATGATTGGGGCATTGACTGGGCTGCAGTGAGTAGGGCATTGAGCAACACCTCAGTGGTTGTGGTCTCAAGTTTAAAAAGCAAGACAGAGAATTGGAGAGAAGCAGATTTGAGGAGCAGTTCTGATGTTGGAGTGAGCTGATCGCCAGATAGTCTACAGCTGGCCTTGTGGAGAGACACAATGCATAGAGAACCTCATGGTCTACAGCTCAACTTGTGGAGGAAACA
>PVKH010035795.1:0-11721 GCA_004027955.1 Chaetophractus vellerosus
ATCTCTAAAAAGAATAAATTTTTTGGTGCCAACTGGGAATCCTTGTACGTTAGTAGATATGTGAAATCATTGCTGAGGTGAGTTAAGGATGCTACTGCCCTTGGGAAAGAGGTTTACTAGAGAATTTACAACACAATATTACCTTTGAGGGCTAAGGGAATAGTGCTTTTGGGAGGAAGAGTAAGGGAAATAGAGAGAAAGAAGCAACTTATCAGATGTTGAGAATGTATTTTCTTATCCAAAGCAACCACCAGAGTTTTCTCAAAAGATTTGTTACTCAAGTTCCCATGGGATTTTTAGTTTGCACACAAAACTAGGGATTGTCTCCAAAGCCATCTTTTTTGTTGTTGTTGTTGTTGCTGATATTTTATTTTTTTTAAAATTTTTGATAGTTTTCATATTATAAAAATAATAGAGCAAAATAATACAAAAGGTATATTTTAAAAATTAAAACTAACCAATGTTCCTCTCTTCCATTGCCCCTGCCCTCTCTCTGAGGAGGCGCATATTTCACAAGAGAATGTACCCCTCCACACATTGTCCAAAGCCATCTTAAACAACTCCTTTTAGTGAGATTTTTGTGTCTTTAAAGATGACACTAGCCAATTACATCCTCAGCTAATGATATATTAATATGTAGAAAAAATGCAAGTCCCACAAACTGGAAAGTTGGAACATTAGCAACACAGGAAAAAGAAAGTTGCAGGAAATATACCAATATGAATACGGTTAAAATTATACACTTGAGGGGGAAGGAAGCTAGCACTGACATACCTAAACCAACTCACAAAGAATTATTTGTAAACTAGAAATTAAGCCTCAGTTGTCATGAAAGTGAAAAGAGCTCTCTGTTGGGAGGAGTAAGATCCAGGATTAGCACGTAATAGTTATCCAGTTTCATAAATGAGTGGTTGAATGAGCACAGGACATTGGGCCAGTCCCATAAAGCATTCAGAGTTTTCAATTATCCAATTGTGAAGTGAGAAAAATAATACCTACAACTTCAAATAGTAGTTACCATATTGAATTCCTACATGTGCTCATCACTATGTTATACATTATATATATAAAATCTGACCATGGAAGGGAACAGTCTGAACATGGCCTTCTACCTTTCACTTTGACCCAGGTAAAAACTTTGTGCTCAGGACCAGGTGAGTCAGTCTGGATTCTTAGACAGTATGTGAGTATGGGCTGACTTCCTTCTTGGAGGATCTTGACCCACAGCACATTCCATAGCAGATAGTGTTGTCTGTCAGCAAACTCTTACCCCCTTCCACCTTTTTTTTTTATTGGAGTAATTGTAGGTTTACAGAAAAATCATGCATAACATAAAGATTTTCCATATACCGCCCTATTAGTATCACTTTGCATTAGCATGGTACATTTGTTACAGTGCATGAAAGAACATTTTAAAGTTGTGTTATCAACTTTAGTCCATCATTTATAATGGGGTTCACTGTTTGTGTCGTACAGTCCTATTTTGTTGTTCTTTTAAATATTTGCTCTAGTAACACTCATACAACCGTAAATTTCCCCTTTTAATAACATTGAATTATATAATTCAGTGCTGTTAATTAAGATGAAAATGTGGTGCTACATTACTGCTATCCATTACCAAACTTTATGATCAACCCAAACAGAAACTCTGTACAATTTAAGCATTAACTCCCCATTCCCTAACCCCACCCTGTGCCCTAGTAACCTATATTCTAGATAATCAGAATCTATTGGATTGTATATTCTAATTCCTTCATATCAATGAGGTCACACAATATTTGACCTTTTGTATCTTGCTTCTTTCATGCAACAGGATGTCTTCAAGGTTCAACCATGTTGTCACATGTATCTGAACTTCATTCCCTTTTACAGTTGAATAATATTTCATTGTATGGTATCAATATACCACATTTTATTTATCCACTTATCTGTTGATGGACACTTGGGTTGCTCCCATCTTTCAGCAATTGTGAATAATACTTCTATGAACACTGGTGTGCAAAAATCTGTTTGAGTCCCTGATTTTAAATCTTTTGGTTATATGCCTAGAAGTGGGATTACCAAGGCATATGGTAATTCTGTGCCACAGTGGCTGCACCATTTTACACTCCCACTAACAATGAATGAGTGTTCTTATTTCTCTGCATCCTCTCCAACACTTGTAATTTTCTGTTGTTATTTTTTTAATAGCTGCTGATCTAGTGGGTATGAAATGATATCTTATTGTGGTTTTGATTTGTCTTTCCCTGATAGTTAATGACGTTAAGCATCTTTTCACGTGCTTGTTGGTCATTTGTATATCTTCTTTGGAGAAATGACTAAGTCTTTTAGCCAATTTTTAAAATGGGTTTGTTTCTTATTGTTGAGTTATAGAAAATTTTTATATATTCTTTATAGATTTATTGGATATGTGGTTTGTAAATATTTTCTATCATTGAGTAAGATGTCTTTTCACTTTCATGACAAAGTCCTTTGATACACCAATGTTTTTCATTGTAATGAGGTCCCATTTTATCTATTTTCTCTTCTGTTGCTTATGCTTTGGGTATAAAGTCTAGGAAACCATTGCCTACACAGGGTCCTGAAGATGTGGCTTTGGCTATTCAGCCCCTTTATGCTTCCATATAATTTTGATGATTGGCTTTTCCATTTCTGCAAAGAACGTTGTTGGAATTTTGATTGGGATTGCATTGAATCTGTAAATCAATTTGGGTAGAATTGACATCTTAACAATATTTAGTCTTCCAATCCCTGAACATGGTCTTCCTTGATTTCTCTTACCAATGTCTTGCAGTTTTCAGTGTAAAAGTTCTTTATATCCTTGGTTAGATTTATTCCTAGATATTTTATTCTTTTAGTTTCCATTTTAAATGGAATTTTTTTCTTGATTTCTTTTTCTGACTTTTCATTACTAGTATAGAAACACTAGTGATATTTGCATGTTGATCTTTTACTCTGCCACTTTTCTTAACTGATTTATTAGTTTGAGCAGCTTTGTTATTGATTTTTCAGGACTTTCTGTATATAAGGTCATGCCATCTGCAAATAGAAAAAGTTCGACTTCTTCCATTTCAGTTTTGATGCCCTTTATTTTTTTTCTTGCCTAATTACTCTGGCAAGAACTTCCAGTATAGTGTTGAATAACAGTGATGACAGTGGATAGCCTTGTCTTGTTTCTGATCTTAGAGGGAAAATTTTCAGTCTTTCACCATTAAGTTGGAGATTAGCCGTGGGCTTTTCATATATACCCTCTATCATGTTGAGGACATTTCCTTCTGTTCCTAGTTTTCTACGTGTTATTTTTTTAATCAGAAAGGGTGCTGGATATTTTCAAATGCCTCTTCTGCATCAATTGAGATGAGTATGTGTTTTTTTCTTTACTATGTTAATGTGGTGTATTACATATTTGATTTTCTTTTGTTGAACTGCTGTTGCATACTTGGGATGAATCCCAGTTGATCATGATGTATAAATCTTTTTATGTGGAATTGGATTCAGTTGGCTAGTATTTTGTTGAGGATTTTTGCATTGATATTCATAAGAGATATTGGTCTACCGTTTTCTTTTCTTCTGATATCTTTATCTAGCTTTGATAGGAAGGTGAGGTTGGCCTTATAGAATGAGTTAGGTAATGTTCTCTCCTCTTCAATTTTTTGAAAGATTTTGAGCTGGATAAGTTTTAGTTCTTGGAATGTTTGGTAAATTCCCCTGTGAAGCCATCTGGTCTAGACTTTTCTTTGGAGATTTTGATTACTGATGCAGTCTCTTTACTAGCTATTGGTTAGTTGACATCTTCTATCTCTTCTTGAGTCAGTGTAAGTAATTTGTTTCTTTCTAGGAATTTGTCCATTTCATCTAGGTTATCCAATTTGTTGGCATACATTTCTTCATAGTACCCTTTTATATTCCTTTTTATTTCTTTGGAATCACTAGTAATGTTCCCCTTTTCATTTCTGATTTAGTTATTTGTGTCCTTTTTTTCTAAGTCACGCTAAAGGTTAGTCAATATTGTTGACCTTTTCAGAGAACCAATATTTAGTTTCGTTGATTCTCTCTCTCTCTTTTTTATTCTCTATCTCATTTATCTTCACTCTAATCTTTGTTATTTCCTTCCTTCTGCTTGCTTTGGGTTTAGCTTGCTCTTCTTTTCCTAGATCCTCCAGTTTTGAGACTATCTGATTTCAGATCTTTCTTATTTTTTAAGCATTTAGAGTTATAAATTTCCCTGTCAGTACTGCCTTTGCTGCCTCCCATATATTTTGATATGTTGTGTTTAATTTTCATTCCCCTTAAGTGGTGTCACACAGGTTTTTCAGGTTTTGTGTGTTCATTTATACTCTTTTATCTTTTCTGCCCTTCAGTCTGAATCATTTCTATTGTCTTGTCTTGGAGTTTACTATTTATCTCTTCTGCTACCTCCACTCTGCTGTTGATACCTTATAGATATTTTTTCTCTTCAGTCATTATGTTGTTCAACTCCAGTATTCTCTGGAGAGATTCTTATATTGTTTATCCATTGTTTTCCTCATATCCTTTAATTCTTTATCCATGTTTTCCTTTATCTCCTTGAGCATATTGAAGATCATAATTCCAAAGTCTGTTGCTCTTCATTGATGCATTCTGGATTTTTATCCTTGTCCTTTGGATGAGCCACCATTTCCTCTTTCTTTCTTTGTCTTGTATTCTTTTGTTGCACACTGTATATTTTAATGTTTTAATGTGTTAACTCTGGGATTTAATCCCTGGGCTGTCTCTTAAGTTTGTATACAGGTAATGATATGACAGATGTTCTTGAATGCCAGGAGCTAATCAGAGCAAACAAACCAAGACACAAAAGCACCTTGCAAATTGGCTCTGCCTTAGCTGGTGTTCTCCTTCAGAGCTTAGCCCTCCTATCAAGCAGATCAGCCCTAAGCAAATGGGAAGTGCAGGGTCCTCAGTAGCCTGGAACCCTTCTTCTTCTCCTGGGTCTTTGCTTGCTAGAGGCCCCACAGATTCCTTGTCTACAGTCCACAGGAGTTTGAGTGAATTCTCCCTCTCTTCCCTTTGAAACAGAACCTCTGTAATACATTTTTCTTACAGAAGTTGTGAACTTAGAAAACAATCATGCACATGTGTAAAATTACCACACAGCACCACTCACCAACATACCACACCATTGTGGAACATTTGTTACAGATTATAAGATAATATCATCAGACTGGATGCTTTCTTGAGTGACTTAATGCAAGTGGCCCTTTGCTCCAGGCTATTTCAACTTAGTTATTTTTCACACTGTCTCAGCAGCTATCTGCAAGTAGCTTCTCTGCCCTCAGGACATAATCCGGGAAGGTGCCTTGGAGACACTGGTCATCTCTCAGACTTAGAACTGATAGATTGGCAGTGACATACATGCACCACAGTTTGCACACAGGGGTCACTTTGCTCCCTCTGGAACAGGGCCAGGGACCCACAAAATGAGTGCAAGACGGCTCTACCCTGTACTGTGGAGGGAGTGGATAGGGGCCAGCAAGGGATCCAGGAGCTTCTTGTAAGGTTTTTGAAGTTGTGTTTTCTTAATTCAGCACTTTCCTGGTTAATGCAACACTTTAACTGTTTTTCATAGTTTTGAGGAAGTTTACTGTACTGTCTTTAAGATTCCTCTGCTACCTTTGTCCCATGGGTGTTGGAACAATGGCCACCCTCAGATTGGCCCCCAGTTACCTAAAGTAGTTGATAAAAGATAAAGATTTGGGATCAGATCACACATTACCCAGAGTTTAGAGGACTAGTTATTTATGTCTCACCATGGCACCAGGAAGCTGAGCCAAGAACCAGAGCTCCAGTCCCCAATGTTCCTGCCAGGATGCTAAGGGAAGGGGTTGGTAGCCGTGACAGGGAGGGTGAAATTCATCAGTCTTTTGCACAATTTACCAGCCTCTTCCTTCCACTTCTCCCTGGATACTGCACAGTGTTTCCCTAGACCCCAGAGTTTCAAAGTGATTGATTCATATAGCTCCTGCCAGCTCATTAAGTTGTTTTGGTGTAGGGACTGATTCCTGGAGATTCCTACTCTACCATCTTCCCACAATCCTCTCTCATTCTTCCCTTTTTGACCTGAGCATATGTCAACATTCTTAGGAACTGCTTAGCTAGATATGTATGTTATATGGCACCTGGCCAATACCACTACTGTAACTGTTCCTGGTGGGGAGGGAACAGAATTCTCCACCTGCAGCATAAGAGGGGTGTATGCAGATCATCTGCCTGCTTCATCTGCAAAGCAAGACTCCCTGGCCATGGGGAACCAACGTCCACCATAGGAGCTGATCTTGCTCTGTCTCTTCTCTATATGAGTAATTGTTGTTGCAGCCACTGCCTGTGTGAATTGTGCGTATGCTGGTGATCCTGACAATTGCAAATCATAGAGTGGGTTGATTTCCTATGGCTGCCATTCCTGGTGGCAGGCTTTATTATGTTCTTTGCTACTCTTCATATGATGAGACCTCTGAATGTGGTAATAGCTGTCACTGACCCAAAACTTACAGCATATTTCTCTACTTCAAAGGTGGACTACTGAGGGCTCAAAGGTATATGTTCTATTAGTCAGCCAAAGGTGTGCTGAGGCAAAATAGTAGAAATCTGTTGGCTTTTATAAAAGGTATTTATTTGGAGTAGAAGCTTATAGTTACCAGGCCTTAAAGTGTAAGTTACTTCCCTCACCAAAGTCTGTTGCCACATGTTGGAGCAAGATGGCTGCTGACGTCTACAAGAGTCCAGCCTTCCTCTCCCCTTAAGGCTCCATGGTCCCAGCTTCTTCCAGTATCAGCTGTAGGCTGGGATAAGTCTTGTCTCTCTCCCAAGGTTCGTTTATCTCTGGGCTCAGCTGCTCTGTTCTTTCCACAAGGTCAGCTGTAGACTATCAGGCTCTCTCTCTTCCTGGGGCCTCTACCATGTCTATGGAGCCATCTCTATTCCTCTGTGTTCTTCTCCTGTGTGTTTACTTCTCGGGGCTTCAGCATCAAAAACTCCAGCTAAATCCTCTGCCATGTAGTTTTCTCTGTGAGTCCCCCACCCACCAAGGGAGCAGGGACTCAATGTCCTACTGACATGGTGCAATCAAAGCCTTAATGATTATTTAATCAAGTAAAAGTGAAACCTCTGAATTTAATACAATCTAATACACCCAGAGGAACAGACCATTTTACAAACATAATCTAATATCACTTTTTGGAACTCGTAAATAATACCAAACTACTACATACATGGAAACATGTTATGTAATGCACAAATTGGGAGTCTAAATTATGGCTCTGACAGGTGCTATTACATGAAATTTAATTAACAAAAAGTTGGGCTGCCTGAAAATGACACTTTCACCCAAACTAGAGTAGCTGGATGGACAAATTCTAGGTAAGTACTAACAAATTTGTTCCTTACTGTCTTTGCTAAAAAAAAAAAAAATCTCTTAATATTGTCATTATATACTTTTAAGGCAATTGATAATCTTGTGGGACACAGTAAAGCTACTAACATGTAGTAAGATTCCAGTCATGGCCCCTTAAGCATCCACTCTGCCCTCCAGAAGGAAAGGCACAAGCTTTATCAGGATATGTTTACAAGCCATCTTTAGGGCAGTATTTATTCTGCTTAAAGAGGGAGACTTCATCGATCCTTGAGAATACATCCATGTACCTCAGTTTGAGTACTACCATACTAAAAATTTCAAGTCTACAGAATAGTCATACAAAAAAATGCAGCATTCCCATGTACTCTCTTATTGTTGATACTTTTCATTAGTGTGGTACCTTTGTTATGATTGATGAAAGAATATTAAAATAGTAATACTAATTATAGTCCATAGTTTACATTAGGTTTTACATGACTCTTCTGTAAACCTACAACCTCCCTAATTTTTTTGAAAAAGAGTGTGATTTAAGTATGTTTTGAGCATGGTACTAGGTCATTAAGTTTTGGACTGTGGTGGCTTTTGTTGGGAATTGAATCATGTATCCCACAAAAGACATGTTCAACTTTTAATCTTCATTTATGTGAGGGTGAACTCATTTGTACATTTGGACCTTTGAAGTCATTATTAGTTAGTGTGTGGACTCATTAGTGAAGAAGACCGTCCAAGATCCTATTTAGATGTGGCCAAATTGAATAAGAGTAGGCCTTGGTCCAAATGACTGGAGTCTTTATAAGCAAAGGAAATTCAGACCCAATTGGTCAGTAGAAGCCAGAAGTCAGTGGAAATCAGAGGAGCAGACACAAAGAGAAAGAGATTGCCATGTAAAGGAGGACTGGAGAAATGCTACTGACTCTGTGAAAAAGGAAGTCTTTGGAGTCATCTAGACTGCCATGTAAAGGAGGACTGGAGAAATGCTACTGACTCTGTGAAAAAGGAAGTCTTTGGAGTCATCTAGACTCCAAAGCCGTAAGACAATAAATTCCTGTTCTTGAAGCTAACCCATTGTGTGGTATTTGTCATAGCAGCCCTGGCAAACCAAGGCAGCTTTGTACTGTGTCAACTTAGCTAAGTTGTAACTATGTTTCCCAGAATCCCCTACCAAAACTGTTTCCCAGTTGGCCATTAAAGAAATTAACGCAGGATTTGGAAGATGAAAGTGAAGCAGCAGCCATCTCTTTATGTTGTGAGGTCAGACTAGGGCCATGTACTGTTGAAACTCATGCACGTTGTTGACCTGCTAGTCCACTTTTTTTGTGAGGTGGGCAATAATTGTTTCAGCAGCATCCCAACTTCATTGCATAGCCTCATTCAGCATTTTTAAATTCTGGGCCAGATGTGTGAGCAGTTGTGGAGGGAAGACAGCCAACTTATCCTATAAACCGTCTTCATCACCATGACTGGACACTCTGAAAGATAGGTTTAGGTCCCAGTTTGTCATAATGAGTTCTTATTTGTTCTCATGATTTCTAGTATGTCCTGATGATTCATAGATTCCAGATTTTTCTTCTTGGGACATGTCCATGTCAGACTGTCCCCTCACTACAGAGCCATCTTATTTCATTGAACAAAAGGTTACTGATTGATTCTGATACTTACCCTTTCTTCTACTTACCAACTTTGATAAAAGAGAAAATCTGGGTTTGTAATATCCTATTTTAAGATGGATTGATTTAAATGTTAAATGAGTTGGTGACAAATATACAAAGACAAAACTTAGTCTTTTGGGTAGAATTTTTAAAATTCTGGAAATTATACTCTCCTTATCTGTCATCTGATATTAAATCCACAGAACTGTATTACCATTAGAGACATAAGGAATCAAACAATCAAACCACTTTATTCCATTTTTTACTTTTTAATTAAAACTAGCTAGCTTGGCATGCGTATGATATCATAACATTCTACGATTCATGATAATGTTCCTTCCTAATTTTGACACCTTTGGATGTTAGGAGTCTAGAAACCCGAAATAATTTTTCTCCTCAATTGATGACTTATTACAAAAAAGACAGATATTTCCTATTCCACAAATACAGCTAATGAGAAATTGAGTCTTAAAGAAGTTGAAATGAGATTATAATTCAGGGTATTAATTGTTGGGTCAAGAGTGCTTTTCCTGAGCCAGAATTACAAGGTAGTGCATAACTCCTAATGTTCATTTGAGGGTTAAATGAGTTAATGCAATTAAGAACTTACAATAGGGCTTGGCACATAAGAAAAATCTCTAATAAGTTTTAGCTATTGTTGAAATAATTTGTTTTTGACTTTTGGATTTAATGTTTAAATCCCTTTAAACCTTGGCTACTAGCATAAGAAGCTAAAATAATTTTCTCCTCTTTGAACTTTATATACATGTTTTGCTTTGACACATTTAAGTCAAATAGTAAAGAAGTAATTTATAACTTCTCACAAAAATTAATTTTGGCAAAAAAATGAGAACATGTGAAAATGACATTTAAATTAAGAGAGTTAAAATGTTCAGTAGTAAAATAGCAGCTTTTCAAATTATTGGTGACTGCCAGTGGACCAGGCTTCAATTATCCATCTGTGTTTTAGTTTGCCAAGGGGCTGCTAATGCAAAGTACCAGAAACAGGGTGGCTTTTATAAAGGGCGTTTATTTGGGGTAAAAACTTACAGTTCCAAGGCCATGAGAAGTCCATATCAGGGCATCATAAGAGGTGCTTTCTCACCAAATTCAGCTACTGATGATTCTGACGTCCTGCCACATGGTGAGACAAGATGGCTGCAGATCTCTACCAAGGTCTCTGTCTTTCCACAGCTGTCAGCAAACCTGGCATAGGGCTTGTCTCTTACAGGGCCTCCTCTCTCTCTCTCTCTCTCTCTTTCTCTCTCTCTCTCTCTCTCTCTCTGTCTCTTTCTCTCTCTGGCCTCAGCTACCTGAGCCTCTTGGAGGCTTCCTTCTTTGCAGCTCAGCTGTGGGCACAACCTCTCTCACATGGCAGGATCAAATATGGTGCTTCCTTTTGCTGTGTCTGTCTGTCTCTCTCTTTCTGTCTCTCTCTGTGTGTCTGCATTTTTATCAGACCCAGCAAGAGGGTGTAGACTCAACATAGTCCAATCAAAAGCCCCAAAATGATCTTATCAAGTCATCTAATCAAAGGACCCTGACTGAACATAATGTGGTCAAAGGGTGTCACATCCACAGGAATAGGTTAGTTTAAAAACATAATCTTTCTCTTTTGGGGATTCATAAAATAATCTCAAACTGCCACAACCTGCTTTCTGGGTGTCATTAGAATGCATAGTATTTTTAAAAGTAAATCCTTTCTGTATAAATTCATAATTTCCCCAATCCAGGTAAATTTTATAAAGATACTTAGTTCACTCTCATCCTATTCAACCATATCTTAGTCATAGAAAGTGGATAGGCATGTGGAAGGAGAGAGCTAGAAACATTTCAGTAATACCTTACATTTGTATATTACTTTATAGATTCCAAGTGGCATTAACATACATTTTTAAAAAAGATTTATTTATTTTATTTATTTATATGTCCCCCCTTGCTGCTTGTGCTCGCTGTGTTCATTTGCTTTGTGTTTCTCTGTGTCTGCTTGTCTCCCCCTGCTGCGTCAGGTCACTGCGGGGCGGCTTGCCTTGGCCAAGAGGCCCCGGGAACCAAACCCGGGGCCTCCCATGTGGTAAACCAGAGCCCAACCAAGTGAGCCACAGCCAGTTACCCATACATTTTTAATATTATCTTTAAAATAATTATCTGGAGTAGGCAGAGTGGGAAATTTCCCCCTTTTTACTAATGAAGCATCTTTAGATTATCTTACCAGAAAATGGGGAGACAGGGTGGGCACTAGGTTCTCTGTTAACTAATATGTGCATTCTCCTCTATACCACATTACCTCTTGGAATGCCAAATGTGTGTGGTTTTTTTTCTGTTAAAAATGCCAACCAGTATGTTACATGTTTATTTCAGTAACATTGTAAGGCAACAATTAATCTTCATGAAGTCAACAAACCAGTGAAAAGAAATGAGCAGACATAATCCTTCTTCCTACAGCTAAGGCTTCCTGTGCCAGCAGGCTAGCTTGTGACCCCCCAGTGTGGTAGCATCTTAAGGAATTTTATCATACTTATTTACATCTGCTAAACTATGGACATAGAAATGCTTCATGCAATAATCATTCTTAGTTCAAGCACAATATAAATTTTAACAAAGAATTACTTTGAAATCACACTTCTTTACTCTTGCCTGAATATGCAGTATTGTGCTACTTTGTTAAATTCTGTAGAAAATAGT
>PVKH010035796.1:0-11683 GCA_004027955.1 Chaetophractus vellerosus
TGTGGGGATTTTATCATAAATATGAACAGAAAAACCATTCCCAAAATGTATCCTTGGCAATGGTCCATTTCTTGATTCTCATCCCATTCTATCCCATCCCTCAAAGGAAAATGCTAACTAGAGACATTTTTTCCTTTATCAGTCATGAATTAGAGCAGCGGTATAAAAAGTAGCAGTTTTTCTTTTGTTTAAAGCAGTTCATTCTATTTATTGTTAGGCAAGAGTTGGCTTTAACTTCTTAAATATTGGCTAACTAGTTTCCAGTTAAAATGCCAGTTGAACACAACTGTTTACTACATCCCTTCCATAAACATCACTAAGAAGGCAATAAAGATATTAAAATATACAAACACTCATGTACAAAAAGAACAGGGAAGGAAATGACAACAATAAAAGTTTGAAAGCTGGAAATCAGGTGGATGAGTGGATACCAAATTAGGAAACTAGAAAAAGCCTGGGAGAGTTTTGGGTGTGGGGAAACCTCTAGGAAAGTCCAGAAATAAGCAGCTGTATGCCACAAAACCACAGAAAGCCTCAATAATTGGATGCATCAATTTCCTCTGAAAGCGGGGGCTTAAGTGAGGCTAAAAGTCAGAAGCTTAGTTGAACATTTTTATAAGAAACACGTCCAGAGATCTCCTCCACCACCCTGCTTAGCCACATGCCCACTTTCCGCCACCATCAGAGAAAACAAGAGGTTCATTCACTGGAGAGATTGAATCAGAGAGATCCTCGCCTCAGGGACCCCATACAAAGTGTGGTACAAGAGAACTGTACTAAAAGCAGGGAAAACAAGACAAACACGAAACTTTTGAAACATGAGATCCCCCCATCCCAGTCCCCGCCGGTCCCTTACTCAGCCCCAGAATGCTGGCAGGAACTCATAATCCTCAAGCATGACACTGGAGGACTTGTCCCTAAGAAACTGACCAAACCAGAGAAAAGATTCACAGATATTGATAGCTAGGGGTTTTCTAAGGAAATACCTCAGCCAGATTATTTTAGAGTGAACCAGCACCCAACAATGCCCATTCTTTTAGTCAGAGCTTATAAGCAGCCTATTTTCATGACTCAAATAAGAGCACACAGCCTATAACATTGAATATGAGGAAGATCTCTTATATGAATGACATAGACCAAAACAAAACAAAGATAGAAAAAGGGAACAAAAGAAGAGAGGTACTACATGAATAGGAGAAAGCTCCAAACAAAGCCACAATTAGTCCTCATGATTATCAGAGAAATAAAAAAGAGATAGCAACCACAAAACAAGAAGAGGAGTCTATAGACAAGGAACATTTACTGAAGAAAAACAAACTCTTGGTAATCAGGAAAAAATAGCAAAAAGGAACATTTAAACAGAAAGGATCAAAGATAAAGTTTAGTAAGCCAAGGAGAAAGTATGACAGATAGCTCAAGACATAGAAAATAGGAGACAAAGATAAGAAAATTAGAAAATCAATTTAGAAGTCCAACATCATTTTGATGGAATCTTCAGAGAGAGAAATAAAAGAAGACTTGAAATTATTAAAGGAATAATTTGAAAATGTATCAGAGACAAAATAAATGAGATTCCAAAGTGAAGGAACCACAAAATGCTGAACAAAATGTGTGAGCAAAGATCTACATCAATTCACATAGTTGAAAAATTTTACAAGTTGGAGAACAAAAAGGAAACTTGCAGTGGTTAGGTTTATGTGTCAACTTGGCTAGGTTATCGTGTCCAGTTGTTTGGTTAAGCAAGCACTGGCCTGATTGTTACTGTGGAGAGTATTTCTATGTTGAGAATATATAAGAAAGCTACATTGTCTTCCATAGTAGGAAGCTGATAAATAATATCTGAAGCTGAAAATTAAAAATTTGTAGATTTTCAGTGGATCAAGATGACCATATAAGATGCTTCAGGGTGCTGTTTCCCCACAAAATCTTTGAAAAACTGGCAAAAATTGGAGAACCATGTTCCTTAAAACTCTAGAGGACAGTTAAAGGGTTGCAGTAACTGGGCAAATGCTATATCAAAGAAATGCAGCTTTAAAAATGGTAGGAGAAACTCATGGCACCCTTGCTGGCCCCTCCCCCAACACACCCCTGGCATGCTGTGGAGTCAGCCTGTGCTCCTTCTGTGGGTCACTGACCCTGTTCCAGAGGGAGCAGAGTAACCCTATGCACATTCTGGGAAGCCTACATGTCAGTGCAATCTATCATGTGTCAGTGTGAAAGACTGAACCAGGAAATTCATCTCTGGCTGGCCCGCACAAAACTTGCCCTACAGGTAGAAGCACCTTGCAGAAGGTTAACAGTCTAAGAAACAATTAAGTCAAAGCAGACTGGGGCTAAGGATTATCAGTTTTAAGACATACAAAGAGCACCCAGGAGAAGGGGAAGTATATTTCATTGGAAGTAGAGAAGATATTTGGATTCCCATAAGTAGGGGAATTCCTAAGGTCCTGAGAAAACACAAGTCCAGGATAAGTCACAGGCTCAGAAAAGAAGGAGAGGGTCCAGCACTTCACTTTTGTCTTGGGCTGATCTTCCTAATAGGAAGGCTAAACGCTGAAGAGAGTGTAATCTAATGTAGACCAAACTGGCAAAGAGAATGAAAGGTGTTTTTTACCCTAGTATGTTTGTTTTTGTTAGCTCCTGGCACTCCAGGAAATCTCTATCATATCACTAGCTGGATGCAAACTTAAACAGACAGCTCAGGAACTAGAGTGTGCAACAAGAGATTACAAAACAAACAAAGAAACAGGAAATTATGGCCTATCCAAAGGATATCATTCATTCATGAACATACATAAACAATAAGTGCATAGTAAAAGGTGTGAATTTACAAAACAAACATGCATATCATCATGCAAGTTTTCCATACATCTCCCCACCACCAGCACCTTGCATTGTTGTGAAAAATTTGTTACAAATGATGAAAGAGCATCATCAACATAATACTACTAATTATAGCCCATATCTTACAATTGGTGTATTTTTCTCCCAACCCACCCAATTATTAACACCCTATATTAGTATTATATATTTGTTATCATCCAGGAAAAACATTCTCATACTTGTCCTGTTAACCACAGTCCATCATTCACCACTGTCGTCGTCCGCTGTTCGGCGACGACCTCGCTCACAGGGACCACAGGGACCGGCTGCCGGCGACGACCCTGCCCACCGTGGGGTCTCGGCTAGCCGCCTCCAATCAGTCTCCCGGTGGCTCTCCCCGACCAGTCAGGAGACGAGGGAGCCTCCAAGTGGCCCTCCCCAACCAGATAGGAGGCAAAAGGGGGAACAGTGGGAAAGGTGAAAAAAGAGGGAGCGAGGGGGTTTTGGCTCGCCGGGCTCAAGGCTCCGAGCTGGCCAGACTCGGGTGCCCCGGACACAGCAGGCCGGGCAACGGGGCCCGTCGGGCTCAGGCATCCCCAAATGCGGCGGGCCAGGAATCAGGGGCTGCGCACAATGATAAGAAGGCGGCTAGGCGGCTGGTGGAGGGATGAGCGACGAACGGAGCACACACACGAACTCCGGAGATGAGACTGGGCGACCAAGTCTAACTTTATTGGAAAAATGCTGCTACTTATAACATGTGGGGGTAAGGGGAGGAGGGAGTGCTACAGAGCAGCTCCCGATTGGTGGAGGCAAACAACGAATGGGGAAGCACAACTGGGCAGCCTCCGATTGGTGGAGGCTGGCGTGTGACAAGGCAGCCTCTGATTGGTGAAGGCTGATATGCGACCAGGCAGCCTCCGATTGGTGGAGGCAGGTTTTGTGCCCATATATGGCCAGGCAGCGTCTTGCAGGCAGGGAGAGGCGGAGTTGTACTATGGGGGAAAGGGGAGGGGTGGAGAGAGGTGGAGCTGCACTGCAGCAGGGAGGGGAGGGGAAGGGGAAAGGAGGGGCCATGCCACTGTGGCTGTCAGTCACCAGCGTAACTTGAGAGGCTTCAGGCTGCTGCTCAGGCTGCTGTTCTACCCCATTAAGCGCTGGGGGCTTTTAGGCTGCCCCAGTTCCTCCCACAACCACTGCTTCCCTGTGTTTTACAGTCCCACGCTTTGTACAATGCATTCAAAGTGTACACTCAGTGGCTTTCATTTTAATCACAGATTGTACTATCATCACCTCAGTCAATTTTAGAACATTTTCATTATTCCAAAAGAAAAATCCCATTCTCCCTTACACTCCCAATTGTTGTCCCTTAGTATTGAAAAAATATCTTCTTGCCATTGCAAGTACTGTTAACTACTGTCCACAAGTTACATTGGTTGTAATTTTCCCATGTATCACCATATTCTTAACACTTTGTAAAAGAAGAGCATTCTTATATTTATGCTTTCAACGTTTTTACTCCGCCACTGAAATCACTATGTTATACATACCCTACATTATTCTCTACTTTCCTTTCAAATGACATTTACTTCCACATACTACTCCTTTCAGCCAAAATAACATTTGTAGATCAGCAGTGTCAATTATACTCATTATAATGTGTTACCATCAACTCTACTCATTTCCACAATTAACTTTATTAATAATGCTACATACAATAAGCATCATCTCCCATTCTCAACCCACTTTCAATTTCCTAGTAACCTAAACTCCATTGTTTATCTCAGTGAGTTTATTTATTATATTTAGTTCATATTAGTGAGACCATACAAAATTTGTCTTTTTATGTCTGGCTTTCACTCAACATAATATACTCTTGGTTTCTCCACATTGTCATATGCACCCAGATTTCATTTCTTCTTAGAGCTGAATAGTATTCCATTGTGTGTAAATACCACACTTTGTTTATCCATTCATCAGTTGATGGACACATGTGCTGGTTCCATATTTTAGCAATTGTGAATAATGCTGTTAACAACATCAGTATGCAAATGTCAGTTTGCAGCTTTGCTTTCAGTACTGCTGAATAAATTCCTAGTAATGAGGATGCTTCATCATACAGCAGTTCTATCTTCAGCTTCACGAGGTACAGCCAAATTGTCTTCCACAGAGGCTGCAACATTCTACATTCTCATCAACAGTGAAGGAATGCCCCTATTTCTCAACATCCTTTCCAGCACTTGTAGTTTTCTGTTTTTTTAAAAACGGCCAATCTATAAGGTATGAAATGGTATCTCACTGTAGTTTTGATCTGCATTTCCCTAATAGCTAGTATGTTGAATGTTTTTTCACGTGCTTTTTGTCCATTTGTATTTCCTCTTTGGAAAAATGTCTATTCAAGTCGTTTCCCCATTTTTAAATTGCGTTGCTTGTCTTCTTATCATTCAGTTGTATAATCTCTTTATATAACTTGGATATCAAACTCTTAGTGGATAGGAGGTTTCCAAATATTTTCCTCCATTTACTTTCTTAACAAAGTCTTTTGAAGAACAAAAGTGTTTAACTTTGAGGAGATCCCATTTTTCTATTTTTTTCTTTTGTTGCTCGTGCTTTGGATGTAAGGTTTAAGAAACTACTGCCTCCCACAAGATCTTGAAAATATTTCCTTACATTTTTTTCTAGGAGTTTTATGGTTGTGGCGTTTATATTTAGGTCCTTGATCCATTTTGAGTTAATTTTTATATAAGGTGTGAGATAGGGGTCTTCTTTCTTTCTTTTGGATATGGCTATCCAGTTTCCCAACACCATTTATTGATTAATGTTCTGGCTCAGCTGTGTGGACTTAACAGCCTTGTCAAAAATCACTTGACTGTGGATGTGAGGGTCTATTTCTGAGTTCTTGATTTGGTTCCATTGGTCAATCTATCCTTATGCCAGTACCAGGCTGTTTTTTTTTGGGGGGGTTGTTTGTTTGTTTGTTTATCACTGTAGCTAAGTTATATGCTTTAAAGATAGGAAGTGGGAGTTGTCCAACTTCATTCTCCTTTTTAAAGAAATTTTTGGCTATTTTGGGGCTCCTTACCTTTCCAAATAAGTTTGATAATTGGTTTTTCCATTTCTGTATAAAAGGCTTTTGGGATTTTTATTGGGATTACGTTAAATCTGTTTGGGCAGAATTGACATCTTAATGATATTTAGTCTTCCAGTCCACAAACATGGAGTGTCCTTCCATTTATTTAAGTCTTCTTCAGTTTCTTTTAACAATGTTTTGTAGTTTTCTGAGTACAGATCCTTTATATCCTTGGTTAAGTTTATTCCTAAATATTTGATTTTTTAAGTTGCTATTATAAATGGAATTTTTTTCTGATTTCCTCCTCAGATTGCTCATCAGCAGCATAGAGAAATGCTACTGATTTTTGTGTATTAATCTTTTATCCCACCACTTTGCTGAAATCATCTATTATTTTCAATAGCATTGTTGTGGATTTTTTAGATATAGGATCATATCATCAGCAAATGGTAAAAATTTTAGTTCTTCCTTTCCTGTTTGGGTGTATTTTATCTTTATCTAGCCTAATTGCTCTAGCTAGAACGTCTATCACAATGTTGAATAACAGTGGTGACAGTGGGCAGCCTTGTCTTGTTCCTGATCTCAGCAGGAAGGCTTTCAGTCTTTTACCATAGAGTGAAATGCTAGCTATAGGTTTTTGATATGTCCACTTTACCATATTGAGAAAGTGTCCTTCTAGTCCTATCTTTTGAAGTGTTTTTTTAATCAAGAAAGGATGATGTATTTTGTCAAGTGCCTTTTCTGTGTCAATGGAAAGGATCATTTGATTCTTCTTCTTCAATTTATTAATATGCTTTATTACACTTATTGATTTTCTTGTGTTGAAAAACCCTTGCATACCTGGGATAAAACCCATTGATCATGGTGTATAATATTTTAATGTGCTTTTGGATTTGGTTTTCAAGTATTTTGTTGAGAATTTTTTCACCTATATACATGAGAGATATTGGTCTGTAATTTTCTTTTTTGTAGTATCTTTATCTAATTTTGGTATTAGGGTGTTGTTGATTTCATAGAATGAGTTGGTAACATTCTTTCCTGTTCAATTTTTTGGAAGAGCTTGAGCAAGATTGGTATTAGATTGTCTCTAAATGGTTGATAGAATTCACCTATGAAGCCATCTTTGGGAGGTTTTTGATGACTGTTTCAATTTCTTTACTTGTGATTGTTTTGTGGAGTTCCTGCATTTCTTGTAGAGTATATGTAGGTTGCTGGTGCATTTCTAGGAATTTGTCCATTTCACCTAGGTAGTCTAATTTGTTGGCAAACAATTTCTCATAATATTCTTTTAGCATCCTTTTTATTTCTGTGGGGTCAGTGGTAATGTCCCCCCTTTCATTCCTGATTTTATTTATTTGCATCTTCTCTCTTTTTTTCTTTGTCAGTCTAGTTAATGGTTTGTCAATTTTGTTGATCTTTTGGTTTTGAGTCTCTATTTTTTGTTGTTGCTGTTCTCAATTTCATTTATTTCTGCTCTGTTCTTTATTATTTCTTTCCTTTGACTTTGATTGGGATTCATTTGCTGCTCTATTTCTAATTCCTCCAATGTAAGCATTGAGGGCTATAAATTTCCCTCTTAGCACTGCCTTTGTGGTGTCCCATAGGTTTTGATATGCTGCATTCTCATTTTCATTCATCTCAAGATATTTACTGAATTCTCTTGCAATTTCTTCTTTGACCCACTGATTGTTTAAGAGTATTGTTTAATCTCCATATGTTTATGAATTTTCCTTTTTTTTTCATCTGTTATTGGCTTCTGATTTCATTCTGTTATGATCAGAGAAAGTTTTACATATAATTTCAATCTTTTACAATTTATTGAGACCTGTCTTGTGACCCAACATATGGTCTGTCCTAGAGAAGGATCCATGAGCACTTAAAAAGAATGTATACCCTGCTGTTTTGTGGTATAATGCTGTATAAATGTCTATTAGCTCTAGTTCATTTATTATATTATTCAAGCTCTCTGTTTATTTATCCTCTGTCTAGATGGTCTACTCAATGCTGAGAGTGGTGTATTGAAGTATCCAACTATTATTGTATAGACATCTATTTCTTCCTTCAGTTTTGCCAGTGTGTGCCTCATATATCTTGAAGCACCCAAGTTAGATGCATAAATATTTATTATAGTTATTTCTTCTTGGTGAATTGCCCCTTTTATTAATATATAATGAGCTTCTTCACCCCTTATAGCAGTTTTGCATTTAAAATCTATTTTGTCCAATATTAGTATCACTACTCCAGCTTTTTTTGGTTACCGTTTGCATGGACTTGTATTTTTCCAACCTTTCACTTTCAACCTTGTTGTGTCCTTCCATGTGAGGTGAATCTCTTGTAGACAGCACATAGATGGCTTACATTTTTTTATCCAAAATATCAATCTATGCCTTTTGATTGGGGAGTTCAAGCCATTAACATTCAATGTTATTATTGTAAAGGCATTACTTACTTCGTCCATTTTGTCCTTTGGCTTTCCATTGTCATAGCTTACTATTGTCTGCCTTTTACCCTTTAATTTACCCTTCCTAATAATCTTCATTTCTACACTCTCTTCCAAGTCTTTTGCCTTTGTTTGTTCCTTTTAGGCTGCAGCACTCCCTTTAGTATCTCTTGTAATATTGGTCTTTTGCTAACATACTCTCTTGGTTTTTGTTTGTCTATGAAGACTTTAAACTCACCCTCATTTTTGAAGGAAAGTTTTACTGGATACAGAATTCTTGGCTGGAAGTTTTTTTCTTTCGGTACCTTAAATACATCATACCACTGTCTTGCCTCCGTGATTTCTGATGAGAGGTCGGCTCTTAATCTTATTGAAGTTTTCTTATATGTGATGCTTTACTTTTCTCTTGCTGCATTCAGAATCATCTATTTATCTCTGACATTTGTCATTCTGAATAGTAGGTGTCTCAGAGTAGGTCTATTTGGTTTTAGTCTGTTTGGGGTGTGTTGTGCTCCTTGAATATTGATATTTATGTCTTTAATAAGGGTTGAGAAGTTTTCAGTCATTATTTCCTCAAATATTCTTTCTGCCCATTTTCCACTCTACTCTCCTTCTGGGACACCCATAATGTGTATGTTTGTGCATTTCTCATTGTCATTCAATTCCCTGAGACCCTGTACCATTTTTTCCATTCTCTTCTCTTTCTGTTCTTGTGTGTGTTCTTTCAGTTGTTCTGTCTGTGAAATCACTAAATCTGTCTTCAAGCAATTCAAATCTGCTGTTATGTGCTTCTAATATATTTTTAATCTAATCCATTGTATCTTTCATTCCCATAAGTTCTGTTATTTTTCTCTGCTGGCTTTCAAATTGTTCTTTATGCTCAGTTAGTGTCTTTTTAATATCCTTTATCTCTTTAGTTATATTTTTCTTCAATTATTTGAATTGATTTAGGAAATTTGTGTGATTATTATTGATTAGCTGTCTTAAATCCTGGACCTTGTCAGGATATTTGGTTTGTTCCTTTGGCTGGGCCATCTCTTCCTGTTTCCTAGTATGGCTTGCAATTTTTTGCTGATGTCTAGACACCTGAATATATTGGTGAATTTATTCTGATGGTCAATTTCCCTCTCTTGCCTAGTGTTTGTTTGTTTGTTTGTTTGTTTGTTTTTTCATGATTCTTTGATTTTTGTTTCAACTTATTCTGAGCCTTTAAAATTACCCAGCTTAAGTGATCAAAATCAGGCAGGGACTCAGTAATGAGGTGCAGATTTTCTTCCAGGAGTTTGGGTTAAGAGAGACCTGAAAGTAGTTTTTCTCTTGTAGTTTCTTGGAAGGCCAGCAATGGTACTTATCAGCAAACCTTTCCACAAAGCTGTTGGTGAGAATGTGAAATGGTGCAGCCATTGTGGAAAACATTTTGGCAGTTCTTCAGTTAAGTAAAGGCTTCCCATATGACCTGGCAATCCCACTCCTTGGTATATACCAAAAAGAAATGAAAGCAGGGACTCAGACAGATATTTGGACAATGATGTTCATAACAGCATTATTCACAATTGCCAAAGGATGGAATCAACCAAGTGTCCGTCAACAGATTACCAGTCTAATGAAATGTGGAAGAACCATACAGTGAATTATTACTCAGCCACACAAAGAAATGAAGTTCTGGGTTCATGTGACAACATGGATGACACTTAAAGACTTCATGTTGAGTGAAATAAGCCAGACATAAAATGACAAATATTTGAATGAGCACACTGATATGGAATAATTAGAATAGACAAATTCATAAAGTCAGAAAGTAGATTGTAGGTTATCAATGGCCAAGGTGGAGGTAGGGAACAGGGAGTCAATGCCTAATTAGTATAAGAGTTTCTGTTGGGAATCTTGAAAAAGTTTTGGTAATGAATGGAGGTGGTGGTAGCACAACATTGTGAATGTAATTAATAGTTCTGAATTATACATGTGAATGTGGTTAAAAGATGAAATTTTAGGTTGCAGGTATGTTACTAAAATGAAATCTTTTTTAAAAAAAAATCATGGAATGTACAATACAATCCGTGAATTCTAGTGAAAATTATGGATTATACTTACCAGTATAATTACAATAATATTGTTTCATCAGTTGTAACAAAAGTAGCACACTAATGCAAATTGTTAATAGGGAAAACTGTGTGTGTGAAGGGGGATGTAAGAGGACTCTATTTTCTGAGTGATTTTGATCTAATCTACAATTTCTCTAATAAAAAATAAATTTTAAAAAATTATAAGTATATTATTGAGAAATAGGAACCTAAATGCCGGACAAAATGGCCAAAAGACTTAAAATGGGTTGCTTTTTAAAATGGGAATCAGGTCTGGAAAGGGATGGAGTAAGAGACCACTGGTTTTCATTTAAAGCCTTAGAGAAATATTTGACCATTTAAACTACTCACATGTATAACTTTGATGTTATACGCCAAAGTTATATTTCAATATAAAAAGTTACAAAATATATTAGCTACAACCCATTTGTACATATATCCACGCTCAAGATGTTTCATAATCCCCATTATCAAATACTCCCATCACATAACTTCCTAATTAATGTGGTTCTGCTTTAAATCAGAGGAGGAAAATTTTAGTATCTTACAGACTGTATAGTTTCTGAGATGAGTGGCACAATACATTCTCCTGATAAATTTATTAAATTAATGAACTACAAAGTTGTTTTAGAAACACTTGTTGCTCAGGTATTTGCTCCCTAATTACTTAAATGTACAAACATGCATAACTGTGTTTGGCAGGAATATTTAAGAACTATGAGAGTAAGGCCCCTATTTCTTTTGTTTCCTGTGTCCCAGTAGTCTAGTCCAGTACCAAATATGTAATCAACACTCAGTAGATCTATGTAAAATGAATATATCTAATGACAGCTCAATAATTCAGCATCAGGGGAGCAGATGTAGCTCACGTAGTTGAGCACCTGCTTCCCACGTACCAGGTCCTGGGTTCAATCTCTGGTACCTCCCAAAATAACAACAATAATAATAATTCAGCATCAAGGTCTCTCTCAAGATCTCACAACTGCAATCTTAGCTCTGGAGGGAAAGCAGATTACTGGGGACAAGGACTTTGGCCCAAAAGTTGGGGCCTCGTAGACATACCTCTCTTCCCAGAGAAGGACAGGGAAGGTTCCTGGGATCCTTTATTCCTAGGAAGCCCAATTTAGGCCTAATGACTAAAACACTTGTACCTCCTAGAGGGGTTCACCAGGCTGCTCTGACCTGCACAATAGGAGAATCGTCAAAGCAGTATTTCCTTTCAGTTGCTTTCTGAAGCCATGACAAATCTTAGTTTATTCTTCAGTGGCT
>PVKH010035797.1:0-11688 GCA_004027955.1 Chaetophractus vellerosus
GTATCTTGTGGAGTGGGGAACGCCCCGAGACTTCTGCTGCAGGGACTCCACGTGGCTGGAGCCCCTCCGCTGACCTCATTTTGCTGAGAATCTAACCGGCTTTCTTTCTTTATTCCTAATTTCTGAGCTACCATAATTTCAGTTTACCTCTTCTCACAGCGGCCTCTCTAGCCCACCTTGTGACGTTTTAGCTTAGCTCCCCTCCTTACTGTCTTATAGTTTCCTTTTTTTTTTTTTTTTTTAGCACAAATTTCAAACTTTGCCCAGGTCATTTTTCCATCGAGGCCATACAGAGACTGGGTTGCTGTCAAGTCTGCTGATTGGTTGCTCTGTTCTCACCGCTGAGCCAATCAGCTACAGCGGAGGGAGGAGCCTTGTGGTGGAACCTGGTCCCGCACACTGGCGGCACTAGCGTTGTGTGGCTGAGGTTTCCTTATACGCAGGTGTGGTTAGGGCGGGTCCATTAACATTTCCAATATGCAGAATCATTATAACATTTTAATGTGTCGTTTACTATCCCCACATGATTATAAATAACTGCAGAGTCGCCTGTCACATGGAAATTCTGCAATTTATCTGATGAATTCCTATTACTGAACATTTACATCGTCTTAAATTATTTTGATACTACAAATAATACTCCTGTGAAAACCAAAGAAAGAGTTGCTTTAAGGATTAGGGACAGGATTGACTTCATTGGTCTGGGGGCTGTGCAGTCACATGGGGATCTGGTGTTTAGAAGTCCTCTTGTGCGGTTCAGTGGGCCTCTGTAGCCCTCTTGAAATTCGCAATAAATTTTGAACAAGGTGCCCCGCCAGTTATGTAGGCTGTCCTGGTTAAAGAATACATGCAAAAAGGAGGAAGGGGTGAAACAGTGATAAATGTTGGAGGGAGGTCCAAGAAATGTATCAGAACCTGATCAATATTTCCCCTGTATGCGTTTGTAGAATGACATGCTACTGACGTATTAACTGATTTTTTTGTCCCTGTCCACCTTTGACTCCCTGTGACTTTCCCCATTTCCACAGGAGCAACTTCTGGGAAGAGATAACACAGAGGAAGGAAGAATAAGCAGGCAGTTCTCAGCCTTTGAGTTTTAAATAGACTTTTGGAATGATAGCAGAAATAATAGTCTTTGAGTTTTAAAAGCCTGGATTCTGAGGGCTTCATGACAGGAATAATGATTCTGGAAGAAAGGGTTCTCAGCTCAAGGCAGTTTGCCCACCCCCTCAACTACAGTCTCCATAAGAAAGTAGTCAGAGGAAAACAGACCCTTGTGTTTCCTCTAGAAAGACCTGGGGCTTTGGTGCCCATCCCTGGGGCTGACCCTCAACAGGGCTTTGGGGACCCAGCAGCAGAGGAGAGCTGGGCCTCACTGCCAGTGCGGAGCCAGGAGAGGCAGCCAATTTATAGCACCACCACCTCCTCGCCAGGGTAGTGGGGGAGCCACAGAGTAGATATAAATGGTGGAGGGGTGTCTGAGCAGAGGAGCCTGGGACACCCATGGAAGTAACAGAACTGTTTCCTGAGAACCTAGCATTGGGGAGAAGCTGTTGATAGAGAGCTGGACCTCAGAGGCCTAGTGGTCAAGTAAGAGGCATCTGCACGCCCCCGTGTCCCAAGGCTGGGAGGGAAGGGTGATGTCAGAGGATGCCAGCAAGGAGGGAGCAAGACCAGGGCCCTTCCCTGCTGCCTGGGCACTGCAGCTATCTCCCAGATTGGACACAAACAGGACAGAGGTGGGGCATCCTCCATATTAGTTATCCGTGTAGTGGGACACAAAATAGAAACTGGATCGGCTGCAGAAAAACCAAATACCTTTTTAAAACTTGCACTTGTTGCTGGAGAGTCTACCTGCTATGCATATTTTTCATGGGTACAAATATTTGAGCTCAGCTATCCCCTTAGGGCTCAACAAACAACTGAAAAATTGTGGCTTAAGAATAAACACTCCTCCGTTCTTTTAAGTGTTTTTTTTATATTTCAATAATACTTGAGCTGGTGTCTGGCTCCCAAGATATTTTGTTAAACATTTCAGAAGTGGACATTTTACACATTCTCTTCACACTTTTAGAGGAGTGGATTTTCAGACTTGGTTTATTTTAGCAGTGGAACCATCTTTTTGAATAAAATATTAAGGATCTCGATGGACTGCCCGATAGGGAGGATGTTCTGGTAGATCAGGAGATGCCCCTTTCCTCACTGCTCCCTTCCCTCCCCCCTGACGTGGTCCTGGAGACACCCCCTTAGAAACCTGGTGATTCATAAACAAGCTTGAAAACCAGAGACTGGGTGTGTGCTAGTCCACACTGCTCCAGTTCTGATGCTCTAATGAATAAGAAGTGCAATGGCGACCACATACCCAGCCAGCTAGCTGCTCCTCAGTCCCCCTGCCCAGAAAGTGAGCGGCCAGGAGCAGCTCAATGGTTCAATGGTCTTTAGATAATGGCTGGTGGCCTTACTGACAGCTATGTCTCACCCTGCTCCCCTCTCCCAACTGAAATTAGTCTCTGGTGGGATCCAGCAATAGACATTTTTTTAAAAGCCCCTCCCCCCCACCCCAGCCTTTGTTCTAATACACAACCAAGATGAGAACCTTGGAGAAAGAAAATCTTTAAGGACTGCTGTCAACAATAAAAGTCTGAGAAAAGGAATTTGGGGAGAAGAGGCATTTTCTTACACTTTTCCTAATCTTTAAGTGATTGGAATAATTAGCTGGTTTATCTAAATTTGATGATCCAATTGGAACAAATTCCGGAAGGCAGAAGATTTGAGTCTTTTAAGGACTCATAGACAGTTGGAATAATATCTTGTCAGTTCCAACGGTGTTAAACAGTGAGGTAGAACAAATTCTATTCTCCTAAGAATGCAAGAATTTCTCTTTAGCAAAAAGAGCCCTTGAAATAGTTATTTGTCCTTGGTTGCTTGGGAACTCATGGCTCATTGCCAGGTGGGTATAGAAGAATGATGATTTTATTCATGTAAATGTCAGTATTGCTTTCAGAAGGTAGGACTGTTAAAAACAATGTTTGAAAATTTGGGGAATCTAGTTACCATATAATTAAATTAAATCTCAGAGACAATCTTGCCTTCTCTGAGAAGAGTATTATTCTATTTTTGTTAAATATTTAAAAATTAACCTATAAGGAAATGAAAATCATCATTTTAATCTTGCCTCATATTTGTTTAATAATCTCAAATGATTAATTTTCTAATTAAGGAAATGGAATTGATTTTGGAAAGTTATCATGTAGTATTCATGGTTGAAGTGTTCAATATTTCATTATGACATTTAGCCCAGTTTAATAACATTTCTTCTGCAGTTTTCTAAAAGAACATTCCCAAAATGTGTCTTATTGCTGCTGTAAGATGTTAATAGAGGTCGCATACACAAAATATTTTGAAAGGAGTTTGGAAAACACTGAGTGTGTTGGGTTTGAATTCCAAATACTCTAAAGTTCTTAGAAATGCCCCTTTTACCTCAAAACTATTTATGTACTTAAATTGAAGGCAGAGACTGATTTTATTTAAAAGTTTTTATTTTGCAGCAGTGCTTACACTCTCTCCTTCTCCTCCTTGGATCTGAGTGCAGAGAAATTGACAGATTATATGTAATTCTCAGCAGCTCTCTGGGGCTCTTAAGCATATCAAGGTCTAAGTAGTGATGGGGAAACAAGGAGAAAAGATAATTTGGGGGTAAGTTGTTGGAGAATTTTGTCCCTTCCCCAGGGTGACTTCAACCTGTGGCAATCACTAGCCACATGTGGTTATTTCATTTAAGAGTAAATGAATTACAAATCATTAAAATAAAAAATTCAGCTCCACCGTTGGGCTAGCCATATTTCAAGTGCTCAACAACCACATATGAACATTTTGATCATCACAGAAAGTTCTATTGGAAACACAGGTCTAGAATATCTGCCCCAGTTTTGTACTCTTCCATTGGTCTTTGGGGCCTCCCCTATCCATCTACATCAAGCTCCTCTTGACACTTGGTTTTTATTTCATATTTTAGGTGATTTTCTCTCTGGGTGTTCTCTTAGGACTTACCTTAATGTTTCAGTCATCTATTTTATTTCTCATGATTCTGTGGGTTAGCTGGACTGACTTGGTCGGCTTCTACTCTTCACATGGGAGTGACTATGTTCCCTTCTGGGACTGCAATCTGCTGGGAGCTTGACTTGAGCTGGAAAGTCCAAGATGGCTTCACCCACACAGAGCACACGGTGGTGGGGGCGGCTGGAATGGCTGGGCACTGCTTGGGCCTGTGTCTCTTACAGTAGGGCTCAGTCTCCAAGACAGTGACAGCCAGAGTTCCTAGGGGCTGGCCTGGAACTTGCACAACCTCAGTTCCATCACTTTCCACGTGTCACAGCAAGTCACAGGCCAGCTGGAGCCAAGAGGAGAAAAACAGAGTCCACTTATGAATGGGAGGAGCAGCCTGATTGCATAAGGATAGGGTATATTTTTAGCAGTCATCTTTGCAGACAGTCTGCTACACTATTATTTTAGTTTTTTAAAAATGTATTTAAAAATATATATTTATTTATTCCCCTCCCCGCCTTGTTGTTTTGCACTCACTGTCTGCTCTCCCTGTGTTTTCCTGTGTCTGCTTGACTTCTCTTTAGGCAGCACCAGGAACTGATCCTGGGACCTTGGAGTGGAGAGAGGTGCTCAATCTCTTGTGCCACCTCAGCTCCCTGTTCTGCTGCATCTCCTATTGTCTCTCTTCTGTGTCTCTTTTTGTTGCTTCACATTGCTGCGCCAGCTCGCCACGTGGGCCAGCTTGCTTTTCACCAGGAGGCCCTAGGAATCAAACCCTGGACCTCCTATACAGTAGACGGGAGCCCAATTGTTTGAGCCACATCCGCTTCCCTCTATTATTTTATCTAACTCTATTTTTTATGCTATCACTGAAGACAATTCTTAAATAACACAACTGTATAATTAACACATTTAACAACAAATAACTTCTTACTCTAGAATTTTTCTACAAAGAAAATATACTTACAGATACTATTTCCACAGCACCTAGGAACCAGAGGTAGAGGCATTATAAACTGTAGTGTGAGGAAAGGTTGGCAGGTGTGTGAAACAAAGATTTTCCTTCAACCTCCCTTTTCTATACCTCCTCTTGGAAAGTCACTCTGCAAATGAGCACACTGAAAAACATGAGCAGACCTGACAAAAAGAAATTTCTTTCAAAGGGAATTTGGACTTGTCTGTCTTATTTACCTATCATTCGATGATTTCCCCATTTTCCTTTGAGATACTTAAAACAAATTCTAAAGTGGGCAGTTCATAAGTAAAAGAAATATATGATGCTAAACCCCATGCATAATTTAAGAATACAATTCAAAATCAAGATACCATATTTTACAAACTACATTTTCCACAATTAAAGCAGTAATAGCCAGGATTAAAATGTATGTATATGGGGGGGGGGGGCAGGCAGGGCTAAAGGGTTGTGGGAATTGTAGGAATATAAATTTAAACAACTTCTTCAGGGGGATTTTGACAATATTTATCAAAATTTAAAATGTGTATCATTTGACTCGGTATTTCCACTTCTAGGAATTCACCCTTATTCAAATAAATCCTTAGTCAAATCCCCCCTTTTAACATTCATCATATATTTATATTGTTTTGTCTCTTTGAAGAAAAAGAGAAACATCAAATTGTGAGGTAACCATTGTTCTCAAGTGAGTAATACCAAGAGCTGCAGGCCCCTTTCTTAGAAAGAACAATGTCACATTGTTGCCACAAATTGAACATGTAATGATTGCAGTCTCTGGAAACTGTGTTCAAAAATGATCCAGCACACTGTTTAGTATTACTTTAACAAATTAAGAGGGACTTTCCCTTGGTACTAGCTTCAAAGACTGCCCACTCCCCAATGATTTCTAGCTTAAGGAAGTTAATCAAAAGAGCCAGAACCTACTGCCCCTTTGAAACTATCACTCAAAGTAGGTGAAACCCTCTGTGATCATCCTGGTAAAACGTGGCAAATCTAAACAGCTCAGCTATTTGAAAGAATTCTGCTCTCCAGCAATGGATGAAACCAACATGGTGCTATTTGAGTACTGGGTAATATTGCTTTGAGTAGAGAATAAAGAGTCTATGGAATAAGTCTTTTTAACTGATTTCTGGATCTCCTGGGTTCCTGAAATTTCTGCCCCATTACTTATCATAACAAAAATTATGACTTGCTTAGAGGGAAATTCTTGATTTTGCAAGTGCCTAATTCAATCTGACAGATAAACTCAAGTATGCTAAGATATGGAAATAGGAAATGTCAGATCATTTTGGTATTGTCTACAGTAAAAAAGTGGGGGGACAACCCTATTAATCCTTCATTAAGGGTCAGTTACATGGATTCTGTACACCCATACAGTGAAGTAATGATACATATAATCATTACATGAAAATGTAAAACTATATATACTTGTATGGAAAAACGTGCAAAATACAATAAGTGAAAGAAAGAAAGGTGCAGAACAGTATGCAAAATATGAACTCATCTGAGTAAAAGGAAAAATAATATGTATATGTGTGTCTGCATATAGAAAATTTCTGAAAAGAGCTATGCAAGAAAATTAACAGTGATCATCTCTGGGAAGAAGATGGGGAACTTTGAACTTTATAACTTATTATTTGACCATTTTTAAAATCCAAAGCAAGTATTACTTTTATAATTAAAAAAAATTAAATCACAAGGAAATAAAACAATTGGCAAAAAAAAGGAAAAACTTTTTAAAAGGTAATACATCTTAAAACAATCCCGTATAATATACTTAAATGATCACTTTAAAACTTTATTTTTTAGTTTTTAGTTTTTAAGAAGGTACCAGGTTTGAACCTAGGACCTTGTAGATGGGAAGCAGGTGCTCAACCATTGTGCTGCATCTGCTTTCCAATTATTGCTTTTTTAAAATACATTTTTTATTGAAGTATATCATTCACACACGAACATGCATAAACAGTAAGTGTACAGTAAAGGCTGTGAACTTATAAAGTAAACATGCATAACATCATACATGGGTCCCATACTCAGCCCTCCACTAACTCCTTGCATTGTTGTGAAACATTTTTTACAAACAATACAAGAGCATCATCAAAATATTATTACTAACAATAGTCCTTTTCTTACATTTGGTTTATTGTCCCTGAACCCACTATATTTTAAAAATATATATTTTTATTAAAGAGGTTGTGAACTTACAAAACAATCATGCACGTGTGTAGAATTCCCATACAACACCCCTTCACCAACACTCCACACCATGGTGGAATATTTGTTACAGATTATGAGATAATATCATCAGACTATTACCACCAACCATGGTCCATAGCGTACATTTGGCACACTTTTTCCATACCCCCCCCCCATTATCAACACAGTACATCTTTGGCATTGATGCAAGAATATTATAGTATTATTGTTAAGCACACTCTATGGGTCCTACCAATTGTATATTTCCCATTCTTCTCCACATTCCTACCACCCTGCAATAGTGATGTACATTCACTCTAGATCACAGAAGGACACTCTTGCATCTATACCATCAACCACAATTCTCATCCACCTCTGGGCTCACTGTGTTATTAAATCCCTAGATTATTCTCTAGCTTTCTTTACAGTTGACATTTACTTCCCCAGATTACCCTTTTCAGCCATAATCCCATTTATAAACCAGCTGCTACTCACTATAATGCGTTACCATCAACTCTATCCATTTCCATACTTTTATAGTCAAGTTAATTAAAACTTCTACATACATTAATAGTTCTCAACCCTTCTTTTATCTCCTAATAAGCTATACTCTCAGTTTTAGCTCCATGCATTTATTCTTTATATTTAGTTCATATTGATGAGACCATGCAATATTTGTCCTTTTGTGTCTGGCTTACTTTGCTTATCATAATGTCTTCAAGATTCATCCATCTTATCATATGTGTCCCAATTTCATTTTCATTTCTTCTCACTGCAGCATGGTATTCCATTGTGTGTATATACCACATTTTGTTTATCCAGTCATTGGTTGATGGACACTTGAATTGTGAATAATGCCACTATGAACATTTGTGTGCAGATGTCTGCATCATAGTTTTTAGTTCTTCTGGATATGTTCCTAGTAGAAGAATTGCTAGATCGTGTGGCAGTTTTATATTTAGCTTCCTGAGGAACCGACAAACTCTTCCACAGAGGCTGCACCATTTTACAATCCCACCAACAGTGTTCCTATTTCTCCACATTCTTTCCAGCAATTATTGTTGTCTGTTGTTTTAATAATGCCCATTCTATGAGGTGTTAGATGATATCTCATTGTCGTTTTGATTTGCATTTCCCTAATAACTAGTGATATGGAACATTTTTTCATAAGCTTTTTGGCCATTTGTATTTCCTCTTTTATATTTAAATCTTTTGCCCATTTTTAAATTGGATTGCTTGCTCTTTTATTGTTAAGTTGTATGAGCTCTTTATATAGAATAGAAATCAAGCCCTTATCAGATATGTGGTTTCCAAATATTTTCTCCCATTGAGTGGACTGCCTTTTCACTTTCTTGATGAAGTCCTTTGAATCACAGAAGTGTTTAAGTTTGAAGAGGTCCCATTTATCCATGTTTTCTTTCATTGTTTGTGGTTTCCGTGTAAGGTTTAAGTATCCACCACCTATCCCCCAACGATCATTTAAATCTGAAACATACGGCAGTTGAAAGCTTTACAATGTACAGAAGAGTGCAGGGTTTGGAGCCAGACAGATCTAGGATTAAATCCCAGCTAAACAGAAGTTAGAAGAGGGCCTTGGGCAGGTCACTTAAGCTTTCTGGATTTCGGTTTCACATCTGTCAAACGGATATTATCAGGCCTTCCTTGTATGCTCTTAGTGAGCACCATTGTGTTGGCAAAGAACTTGGCTTTCTGCCTGCCCCATAGCAGATGCTCATTAAAGGGTCACCACTATCATTACCTTATAAACAAGCTGTGCAAACTTGGGAAAGTCTCAAAAGCTCTCAACTGAAGTTTCTTCATTTGAAAATGGGGTAAATTAGTACCCAATATGTTGGCTATAATGAATTCAAAGCAGGCACATGGTAAATTGTATTTTTCATTTCCTGCACAAATGTCCTAAGATTGATATTTGGTGGTGTGTTCAAAAGTCATGAAATAGAGGGCAAATATTAGTTTGCATTAAATCTATTCTATGATCAGCTTACAAAAGACAATTCTAGGACTACTGGGAAGATCGCATAGGAGTAGGTAGGTAGGGTTCAACCCTCTCACAAAAACAACAGAGAAAGGGCAAAAAAGCTGTCTAAGGGACATGCTGTGCTGACAAGACAGTGCTGCACAACACCCAGGAGGGTGAAGGACAGAGAAACGAAGAACCTGAAAGGACAGCGGTGAGATAATAAATCCCTGTGGTACCAGGAACAGTATCCAGCCCACACCCTCAAGTGCAGAGCCTGGATAAAACCCCTGGCTCACTGCAGCCAACTGAGATGGGAAATGACATCTTTCTCACTGGAAATAGGGAGGGCATGGAGGAAGGTGGAGAGTGGTTTCTCTTCGGTGATTTGGCTAGCAGAGCTGGCTTTGAATCTTGGCTCTGGTCAGACCAGAAGGGCAGGGAAGAGAAGTTGAAAGAGACACCTCCATGGAAAGATTTGCTGATGAGCGCCATCTGCTGGCCAGAAAAAACTGCTTTAGGTTTCCTGTATCTCCAACCTCAGGGAGAAAATCTATACCCCATTAGTGAGTCCCTGGCCCAAGTTTGAAAACTTAAGCTGGACAATTTTAAAGACTCAGAATAAGTTGAACCAAAAGTCAGAAAAGGGTCATGAAAAAAAAAACACTAGGCAAGAAAGAGAAATTGACCATCGGAGTAAATTCACCACATATTCAGATTCCTAGACATCAGCAAAAAATTACAAGCCATACTAAGAAAGAGGAAAAGATGGCCCAGTCAAAAGAACAAACCAAACAGCCTAACAAGATACAGGATTTAGGACTACTAACCAAAGATAATCATACAGATCTCCTAAATCTATTCAAAGAATTGAAGGAAAATATGACAAAAGAGATAAAGGATATTAGGAAGACACTGGTTGAGCATAAAGAAAAGTTTGAAAACCTACAAAGAAAAGTAATAGAGCTTATAGGAATGCACGACACAACGGATGAGTTTAAAAATACATTAGAGGAACCAGCAAGATGGCAGCAGAGTAAAGTGCTCCTAGAATCAGGTCCTGCTACAGGGCAGTTAGTAATCACCCAGAGCTAACTAAAGGACTTGTTTGGGTGCTCCAGGAGACCAGAAGTGCATCCTGCAGCATCCTTGAATGAGTAGAAGGAAGAAACTGGCCATCTGCAGAGAAGATTCATAATTAGAGCATTCCACACCACAGAGGCCGGTGCCCATCCTCCACTGGAGGCACAAGCCACCTTGGGAGCTCTTCCATGGCAGGAATTGGAAGCTCTACTTCCCCCAAACGGAGAAGAGAACAGTTAAGGGGCAGAAAGAATATTTGAGGATCTAATGACTGAAAATCTCCCGACCCTTATAAAAGACATAAATATCAATATTCAAGGACAATGCACTCCAAACAGAATAATGCCCAATAGGCCTACTCCAAGACACCTACCATCAGAATGACAAATATCAGAGATATTCTGAAAGCAGCAAGAAAAAAGTAAAGCATCACATACAAGGGAACTTCAATAAGATTAAGTGCCAACCTCTCATCAGAAACAATGCAGAAGAGAAGAACGTGGTATGATGTACTATAAGGTACTGAAAGAGGAAAACTTCCAACCAAGAATTCTGTATCTGGCAAAACTATCCTTCAAAACTGAGGGTGAGTTTAATGTCTTCACAGACAAACAAAAACTGAGAGAGTATGTTACCAAAACACCAGAATTCAAAGAGATACTAAAGGGAATGCTGCAGCCTGAAAGGACAAAACAAGGGCAAGAGACTTGGAGAAAAGTGTAGAAATGAAGATTATTAGTAAGACTAAATTAGAGGGTAAAAAGACAAGCAATAGTAAGATATGACAATGGAAAACCAAAGGATAAAATGGATGAAGTAAGTAATGCCTTTACAGTAATAACATTAAATGTTAATGGCTTGAGCTCCCCAATCAAAAGACATAGACTGATAGAGTGGATAAAAAATATAAGCCTTCTATATGTTGTTTACAAGAGACCCACCTCAGATGTAAGGATACAAAATGATATTAAAAGTGAAAAGTTGAAAAGAGATATTCTGTGCAAATATCAAGCAAAAAACATCTGATAGCAATACCAATATCAAACGAAATAGATTTTAAATGCAAAACTATTATAAGGGATAAAGAAGGACATTATATATTAATAAAAAGGGCAATTGACCAAGAAGAAGTAACTATAATAAATATTTATGCACCTCACCTAGGTGCACCAAGGTACATAAGGCACACACTGGCAAAACTGAAGGGAGAAATAGACATCTCTACAATGACAGTTAGAGACTTCAATACACCACTCTCAGCATTGGATAGAACATCTGGACAGAGGATAAATAAAGAAACAGAGAACTTGAATAATATGATAAATGAACTATACATAACAGATATTTCTAGAGCATTACACCGCAAAAAAACAGGAGGATACACATTGTTTTCAAGCTATCAAAACTTATGGGA
>PVKH010035798.1:0-11693 GCA_004027955.1 Chaetophractus vellerosus
TTCCTCAGGCTCCCAGAAAAGACCACCCGGGCAGGCTCCCATCCCCAACCAGCCATCCTCTGCTGGAGAGTTGGTGAGTGTCCTCCTTAACTGACACCATCTTGGACCCCTCTCTTGATTGTTTCTTTGAGTCTGCTTTTCATTGTGGTAGACATGCCTACCTTGTCTTTGGTGATTAAGGGCTGCTACTTGGTTTCTGCTGTTCCAGGATCTGATCCTATTTCCATGATAGCAATTCCCACTGTAATATCTGACTTACAGAGAAGAGAAACCACAGAGCTCTTCAGAGAGGATGGAGTTATTCTCATTAACTTATTCCTCAGGCTTTTGATAAAAGGTACCATCTCTGGACATTCCTGGGGTGGGTGGGAAGGTCTTAGATGGTAAATCCTTTCTAACATTCCAGTCTCTCTAAGCCTTTGGATTCCTTCAGCTACAGTATACCAGGGCAATCCTGGAATCTTAACCTCAGGCAGTGTTGGTCCATGTTTCAGCCAGCCACTCAAACAAACTGTTAGAGTCCTTTCTAACTCTTTGAGCTACAACACTGAATCAAGAATCTCTGCTTAGTTGGCTCATATCAATAAATTTAGCCTGATTAAACTTTAAATTCCTTCCACTATTAACCCATTCCACACATATTCCCCTGATTTTTGTCTATAGAAATTGGAAAACTCACGCAGTTATTTTGGAGTATGGCATACTTCCTCATGGGTCACACTTTGTACTTTGTTTTTGGGAGCTTGTTGCATCTTTAGTCTAGTTATAGGTGTGTAAGAAAAGAGGGATGGTGGGGATGTGTAAGGAGAAGTATTAGAATTGTGCCACAAACAAATTACTTCAGGGCATTCCATTGCAGCTTCATCTGGTGAGTCAGGATTAATCTCTTCAGATGGAGGATGGATAACAGAGTGCTCAGGGAAGGGAAGCAGAATTTATGGTTTCAATGTCCCCACTGTCATCATCATTAACCCATATTTCTCGATCCCAATCCTCAGAAGTACAATCTTTTCCAATCAATACCTTTACTTTAACAGCAGACATCCTGCAAGGATGCTATTTTAGTTTCTGTTGTAACTCTGCTATTCACACAATAAGACTCTGAGCCTGGTTTTCAGAGATCTCAAGTCTGCACCTGCAGGAAACAAGATTTTCTTTCAGGGCACACATTGAAACTTTCACATAATTCATGTGGTGCTTAAGTTGCAAATTTGAAGACTTTGGCTCTTACTTTTCTTTTGTAACTGTATCCAGTATATTTAGGAACAGCCAGCCAATATCACTGTACCTTTTAACTCTACAAAACTCTGTTAAGATGTTAAAAACACTCTCACCCAGAGCCTTGCCTCTTATAAGCATGAAAGTAGTCATATCCAGTAGTGATATTTTGCACATCTCTATTGCCAAGTCATGACATGGACTGTCAGTGGTCTCTGGATTATTGGAAACCGAGTCATTGGTGTCCTCAAATATAATCAGAATAGAGAGCCAATTGCAAAAATCCCAGAACCAGAAATCTCATTTTTAAGGTTCTGTTTCTCAAGACCCACTCTTGGTTACAATCTGTATTAGTCAGCATTTTCTTGGGAAATAGAACCAACACGAGATATCTTTAAATAGTATGAGATTTTATAAAGCTGTTTCATGCAACCATGGGTATGCACAAGTCCAAATTCTGTAGGGCAGGCTGCAACCCAGGGACTCCAATGAAGATCCTCAATGAGTTCCCCAGAAGACACTGGCTGTCTGAAGTAGAGATGGGAATTCTCTCCCTGAAGGCTGAAGTTGCTTCTCTTTTTAAGCCCTTCAACTGATTGGATGAGACATCACTCATTGCTGAAGGCAATCTCCTGGGTTGATTGTAGATGTAATCAGTCATAGATGCAATCAACTCACTGATGATTAAAGTCCATGAAATGTCTTGTATTACAATTAGCCCAGTGCTTGCTTGAACAAACAACTGAGCACCATTACCTGACCGAGTTGACACATTAACCTAACCATCACAATTGTAATAAGCAACAGCTTTAAAATCAACATACTGTAAGATGCGGTTATTCTAGTCCTAGGTGTCTATCTTACAAAAATACTCAAGAACTTGCAAAATGCAACATATACAAAGTCATTCATTGCTGTATTTAATAGAATGAAAAAGTGGCAACAGATTACTATACCTCAATAGGAATATGAAAAATTTTAAATGTGGTTTATTCATAGAATGAAATATTATTACAGAAGCATAAATGAATGAACTATATCTACATGTGTACATATCAAAATATTATTTATGTAATACTTTGAAATGCACAAAATAAAAGTGAATGCGGTTTTAGAGATACATATGTATGGTGAAATTACACAAAAAATAAAAACACTGGTGTAATAATCTCTAATTTTAGTAAATTGTTCCTTTTAAGGAGGTAGAGAGAGGAAAATTATGGGAGCTGGAAAGTTTAGCTGTATTTGTAATTTTTTATTCCTCTAAAAGCTAGATGGAAACAAATCAGGCAAAATGGTAATATCTGAATAACCTTAGTTTTATATAAAAGGTTTCTGTTATGCTTTTTTGTTTTTGAGGTACCCGGGCTGGGGTTTGAACCCAAGACCTCGTAAGTGGGAAGCTGGTGCTCAACCACTGAGCCATGTCGACTGCTCTGAGTAGCTTCCTTTGTCTGTTTGCTTGTTGTCTGGTTTTTTTTGTTTGTTTCTAGGAGCCACTGGGAACCGAGCCCAGGACCTCCCATGTAGTAATTGGGCACTCAAACACTTTAGCCACATCCACTCCCCTATGCTATTTTTTATGCTTTTATACCAAATTGATTAGTTTCAGAATTTTAAAAAATAACAGCTAAATAGTGAGAGGCAAAGAAATTAAGGCACAGGGATATTTAGTCACTTCATGATAGTATAATCACAAATCATAACCAAGACTAAAATGTTACAGCATCTCCTTCCAAGGGTCACAGTCCCCCTCAGAACACACGTGAACATGACTTATTTCTTGGACTCATAGATCAATTCTTCAGAGTAATTGGCATAGAAAACAGCTATCCTACAAACATCTTAAGCATAGCATCTTATCTATCTCCATTGCAAAAATGATTAATGAGATTTCAGTCTGGGATTTATATGACAAGATTGCTTTTACCTTGGCTTTAATATTATTTTACACTTGAACTAAATGTTGGTCCAAAGAAAGTAGCACAGTGAGAAGATATCATTAGTTATCAATTCTCCCCCTCCCCACATGGCTTTTCATAAGGTCTCTCCAGCAGAGTAGCCAGAATTTTTACATAGCAGCCCAGGGCTCTCAACAATACTAAATCACAGACCATTTAACTGAGTTAAGTCTCATACCTTTAATTGGCATAGCATCATTTTTGCTCCATTTCATTGGTTAAAATGAATCATATAGCCAGCCCAGGTTCAATGTGAGAGAGGATTACACAAAGTTATAAATATCAGAGCAGATAATTTGGAGACATCTTTGAGGCCCATCTACTGCCTAACATATATGTTACACAAAGAAGAATATAGATGCAGTAACTGTTTTGTTTTTAACTCTTAAATGTGGTAACCTATTTACAATGCAAAGTTTCCCATTTTAAGCTTGCTTTTGTATTATGCATTTTCAGTTATAGTTTTCATTTCTCCATGTAGTAAAAGTTATATGTTAGCCAATTGAGAATTAAAGCTCCAATTTTTACCAGATTTGGGTCTAATATCTGCCTGGCTCATATAATGATAAGAAAGTGGGGAAATTAACCATCTCTCCATAATTTTGTCTTCTGTGACATATGTTACCCCATCTCCTCCTCTATTGTAACACCAGAGGTTACTGTGCCATAACTTGCTTTTTAAGTTAAGATCTTAGCTATATCCCTATCCCTTTTGGAACCATGGAAAGGTATTTGGCTGTATTACAATAGCCTGGGGAAATGCAGCAATGTTCACCTGGGGTACATGGGGTTTTCTCCCATGTCCAGAGCCCTTTAACTGAGAAATCCAGAGAACAAGAATGCTCTCAGTGGACCCTCAAGATGTACTCACAACTAGTTAATTTTCTTGAACCTCCTCTGCCTAATTCAGAAGTTATTTTTAATCTAATCTGATAAAAGGAAAGGGAGAAAAAACTTTTTTAAAACTCTTTTTTGTATTTTCTATACCTGATGTTCTGTCAGCCTTTGATCAAACTTTACGGTCTCAAGGAAGAACCCTAAGGGAGGTTTATTTATCTGCAAGAAAAAAATATTCTGAATGTCTGAGAAAAGTAGAAGAAATTGAATTCATTTTAAGTTCATTGTATGTGATTAGGCCTGTTCAGTATAACATAGGAGCCACTAAACACATGTATCTACTGAGCACTTGAAATAGTGTCTAAAACAAATTAAGAAGGGCTGTAAGTGTAAAATAAACACCAGATTTAAAAAAAATTGGTATGAAGCAATATAAAATATCTCATTTATAATAATATATCTACAGATATATTGGGTTAAATATAAAATAAATGATTACATAAATTTTAACTTTTTAATGTAGCAGCTAGAAGGTTTAAAATTACACATGTGGTTCATATTTGTAGCTTGCATCATAATTCCATTAAACAGCCCTGGTACAGAAAATGAAGGATACAATAGAGCCATGTACATTGCATCAGAAATGATCTTGGAGAGAAGAGCCAGATGCTCACATTCCACTTGTCACCCCCCAGACTTGTCACTTCTCAAGACCCTTGGAATTTGGATGTAACTTCATATAATGTGAGGAAAAGACTGGTTATATTGGGATTTGTTGTTTACTTTACAAAATGCATATTTGAAGGAGAAGTTATCATTAATCATAGGAAAAGTTTGCCTCATTTCTTGCACATCTGAATTTGTAGCCTAATGTTTGTGTATACGGTTTAAAATGATAATGATAAAAGGAGTTTCACAAGAGGTATTAAGACATCAAAATCAAGATAGACTGGGCACCCCCTGGTTCCATGTCAAACTCCATGAGCAAATCTCTTCAAACCACCACACTACCCTAGTCTAGATACATTACGCTGAATTCCTTACTCTTAAAGCATCTATTCTCTTATGATGTTGGCATTTTGTTAAATCTCGGCTTCATCTGTTTTAAAATAAATATATTTTTGTAAGTAGTATCTTGACGACAAGAATTATAGCTATTTGACAATTGGGACTATATTTCTATAGTTCTTTGTATGCCTCCCACTGTGCCACACAATATTGAACAAATATTTGTCTAGTTGAATAAATCATAAAATTATATGGGATGCCTAAAACATTAGTTATGAAATATGTTAAAAAATTTTGTGATGTTATCTTTGTTTGTGGTGTTCATGGAATATTTACATTGAACCATATTAAATTTAGTTATAGAATAGATTTACTTTATCCGATGCAGTCTTGAGATAATGGAATTATTTATCACTAGTTATTCAAATGGGAGTGGTCCCAGTGAGCAATGACCCTTTTCCAAATTCCTAAACATCTTCATTTGAGTGCTTTTACTTTTCACCTGTAGTATTGCATTAGCCACTTCTCTAGAATTCCTGCCTGGTCTTGCTTTTCTTTGCTCAGTCCTCTACACTGCCACCAGAGGAGTCCTTCTAGTGCAGGGGCTCTCAACCTTTTTTGTTCCACGGACCACTTTGCCAGTCAAGTGAAAACCACAGACCCCTTACTACATCCACACCATACTGTGTATTATTTAATAAATGTATCACACTCACACCAACACATCCCCACAAGTATGTTTTTTTTTTTTTTAATTTAAATTCAAGCTCATTGACCTCTTGTTAAGAACTCCTGTTCTAGTGTATAAATCTGAAGGTTGTTGTTCTGGTTAAAATCCTTCCACGGCTTCTCATTGTCATTAGGATAAAATCCTCATTCTAGCATGCTACTCAAGGTCCTCTATGATCAGGTACCAGCCTATTACTCTTCCATTATCTGTTGCCACCCCTCTAGAGATTACTAGACAATGTTTTCTTTTACCCATTCCATTCTGGTTCAACCCTATTACCTCTTCAAGCAATAGCTCAGGAACCATCTCCTGCAGGAAATGAGCTTAAAAAAACCTCATGCTTTCACTCTTTATTCACCAATGTCCATCTTATACTCAACTGTGACTCCTTCAAGGCAGGGATGGTGTCTTTCATCTCCATTTAATCAGTCTCCAGCACTGGCATTTAGCAGATTCTCAAGTAGAATGTGTTAATTAATTTTTTAAAAAGTTACCTGAAGCAAAAGGAGAGAGTTTAAAGGCCCCAAATTGCCTATATGACTGGAGGAGACATTTCTGCATCTTGTGGGGGGGAAAAAAAGGCTTGTTTTGGACTGGATCAAGTAAATATTCCAGAATAAAGAAAAGGCTCAGACTTTTTTTCAAAAAAGCATCTTAGTTAGAAATGCCTGGAAAAATCTAAAAACCAGATTTTAATAAACAGGTCTTTTTGTAATCCCAGTGACCATACCATCTGTTAAACATTTTAGTAACATAACTTTAGATTGAATTGCATTTTCTAAGTTTTGCCAATTGCTTGTCTATTCTATGTGGTAAAAGGCATGGCATTTTTAGCATGTTCAAATTGCAAATAATTTAGTATTCATGAAAGTTCCTTGGTGATTGGAGTGAAATTCAGGCATTAATTATGATTTATTTGAAAATGGACTATAATGCTTGATTATTGTATCATATACATTGAGATGCATGTATTGACTTTTAAGTTTTGAGTACAGTAATTATACTGAAATGAAGCAAAGTAATTTTTACTTGTTTTTATTAACTTCAAATTGTGCTAGTTAATGAGATTTGCACACCGACATTTTTTATGGCTTTACTGCTGACTCTGTTGTGTTAGCATCCCAAATAAATATACTTTCCCTTTGATCTGATAACAATCAAAAGAATATTTTAGGTTTTACTCTTCCATATTTTCACATAGATGGTACTTTAGGTTGAGGACAAGTCAGGGTGGAGGAGTTTTACTCCTTCCAGAATATTTTTAATGATTGCTCAGGAGTAATACCTATCTAAATTAGCTCTCTCTATGCCCACTTCAACACCAGCCCTACATGAATTGAATGTCAGACCCAGAACCAACGGTGAGGTAAGCCCAGGCCATTTGCAACCGTACTAACTCTCCAAACACATAATAGATGATTCTAATTCATTCACCTATTCTTTCATTCACATGTATTTATTAGTCACCTATTATAGAGGTGGCAAGAATTCACAATGGCAACAAAGACAGGCTGTTTGCCCTAGCAGGACTTAACAGTGTGGTGGGGAGAAATACAAGTAAACAGACAAGGTTAGACACCCATATGTGCTGAGACATAAGAAGTAAAGAACACTAAGAGAGTGTATAGGAAAAACATAAGACCCATTTGGGGGAGACAGGAAAAATTCCTGGACAAAGTACCAACTCATCTGAGAGCTAAAGAACAACTAGGAGGCACGGTTAGCTCTATCTCCTGAGAGGAAAACAAACCTAGACCATGTGGTCCACAAAGAACCAAAACAGCCACACTTGTTCCTAAGCATTAATACTTTACACCTTCATTGAAATTTGCTGTATTCATTGTTAAATGAATAAGCAGCAGGTCTCATCTTAAAAGGGACACCCTTTTGTTCTCCTTCAAGAGTAATGTAGAGTTCTGCCAGTTTTCCCTGTTTAATCAGGTGTCAGGTGTCGAATCTCAAGAGCTTCTCTTAGGACACTTTGTCTTTAAATGGATCCCTTCTGCAATGCTAAATGTTAAACTCACACATCCTCACCTGAATATACTTCGGAAGGCTTGGTGCTATGCTTAAGTCCTCATTAGGAAGGTGACAGGTTCTTGATTATTATTCAATTTAGAGAAAATAATACCTTGTGTCTGGTCATGTGAGGTTGTGGTTTAAAAATAAATGTGAGATCTTAAGTGTCAGGTGGACCTAGCTAGCTAGCCCGGGATGTGGAATTATGAATAGGGAAACTGATTTAGTAACTCGAGCAAATCATGGGGACTATTTTTATTCATTCTTTAATTTTGCATTTTAAAGAATCCTTGTATTGTTTACAAATTCACCACAAAGAACTTTTAGTGTATCAGTGAGACTTTGCATAATATACTTTTCAAGCCCTTTCAATAAGCTTCAATTTCACCACCTATAAAATGAAGGAGCTGATCTAGAACACAAATGACTAACACCTGAACCTATGGCAGACATCACTAATCAATCACAGCATTCTATCATACCAAAGTCAAGTGCAGCTTCATAGTTAATAATTAATGTTATCTTTCTGCAAAGTATATATGCCTGTTTATAAAAACCCTCAGGCAAGAAAAAAGGATAAGAAAATCTCCAACTCCCACACTCAAAGATAACTCAAAGATAACTGCTATTAATATTCTGAGAGTTTTTTGTTTTTTTAATTTTATACCCAGTGATCAATTTTTTTAAGGGTGCTTCAGTGGGGTATTTTTCATTTTCAAACTTTATATCACCCAGGTGAACGAGATTTCTTTATTTTGAACTTCCACAGATTGACATGACCCTTTCTACAGGAATTTGGAAGGGGTGTGTGTGTGTGTGTGTGTGTGTGTGTGTGTGTGTGTGTGTGTGTGTGTGAGCTCCCATTCCTACTGGAAAGCAGATCCTGGACAGAACACTTTATAATTGTAGGTACCAAAATGGTTCCCTATGGGAAGGCCCCTTAGTCCATGGCCTTAGAAGCCCTCAAATTCTAGAACCCTGGTTGACTTGGTGGATTTACATCTGGAAATACCTTTTTATCTTCATGGACAAAGACTCCTGGACTCTAGGCCAAACTTTTCTATTCATTCATGGTTGTTACCTTTCCCTCTGTTCTCCTTACAGCAATAAAAGTAATCTGTCTAAAACTCAAATCTGGTCTGGTCATTATCCAGCTTAAAATACTTTTGTGGGTCACTATTATTCTTAGAATAAGATCTAAACACTGTAACACTGCATGTGACATCATTTGTGATCTGGTCCTTGCTGACCACTCTGTCTTTATACTTTGGAGGACTTATAACTAACAGGTACCACTGGGAGCCTGAAGTATTTTCAGTTATTGAAGGACCATGATCTCTCGAGCCTTTAGGTCTTCTCACACATTGAAATCAATTATAAAATAAAAATTTAGTTTATAGATTGCTTATGTAAAGCAGATATTTTAATATTAAGTTTTTCTAACTAAAATAATAGATATATTCATTCGTTGCATTGAACACTTCTTTCATGTTTTTAAATAGAATTTTAGAAGTTTTTTTTTCCAACTACAACAGCAGCAATAAAAATAGTAACAGTTAACTTTAAGTATTTTCTATGCATCAGACATAAACAAAACCACCCACAGGCATTGTTATTTAATTCGTAGAACAAGCAAAAGAGGTACTGTTATTAATATTTTAGAAATGAAAAAACTGAGCCACAGAAAGATACAGTAAGCATTTCTGTCTCCAGCACCTTCTTATTGGGTATTATACACTTTCACTTATGTTTACATATGTTTATATATGTAAGCTTCATTAATACTATTGAAATGAGATGTTTTCCCATTACATTTCATAGCAGTTATTTGGACATGAGAAAATTAATGCTCTTATGAGTATTAATATTAATATTGTAACCAACCACCTCACTCAATTGTCTAATGATTCCAATAGCTTTTAAGATCATTCTTCTTTGGGGTTTTCAAGTCATGCAAGCATATTATCTATTTTGTACTCTGTTGTTTACACTTATGTCTTTCCTTGCTTGCATTGGCTAGTACTTCCAAGACAATATTGTGCAATAATGGTGACAATGGGACTCTTCTTCTTTTCCTGCCTTTAACAGGAATGTTCCTGGTGTTTTGACATCGGATAGTGTTTTCATTATTTCTCTTTTGTAGATAATTGAACGTTATGTTTTTTATTTTCTCTTTGGCCTGAGAGCTGTTAGGTAGAGAGGAGTTTCCATTCTCCACAAAGATGAACTTTTTGCTGTTTTTAAATTCATTTCTGACTAGATTATATTTTGAAAAGGAATGAATTATATACAGTGTCTACTTTTTAACAGCTACTATTATTTATTTTGAGGCCTAATATATGGCTATATTTTGTAAATGTTCCAGGGACCCTTGAAAATAAAGTATATTCTCTATTCTTATATATTAGCTATTATATTCATCATACTTAGTCTATTACTTTTTTCCTTATTACTTATTTTTTGTCATTTTTAAATATCATGAACTGAAATAAATGGGCTAGCATCTTACTATAATTTTTTTTTCTATGTATGTTTCCTTGCTTTTCCTATTGATCTTATACTCTGCATTTTGTTTCTACAGCTATTTGTTCCATAAATACTCAAGAGATAGATATCTTCATTGTCCTTCTTTTTCATGTATAATGCTATATGCCTTGAATTCAACCTCATTTGGATATTAACATGTTGGCTCCTGCTTGATCTGTGCCCTTTTTTTTTTTACTTTCAATGGATTTTTATTCCACTGGGAATTTTTGTCTTTTAGTAATTGATTTACTATATTTTTATGTATTAATGCAAATATGCTTTATCTTTGTTCCATTGTTTTATTCTCCCTTTCTCTCCTTCTCTCTTAAATGCTTTACTAATGTCTCATTTATCACAAAAATATTGCTATTGACGCTAAAACATGCAATTGTTCTTTTTTCTTTTTTTTCTTTGTCTTGATTATTTTTGGTCTGGATGGTAACAGGACTTTAGGATTTCAAATATGCTTATGCTCAGTCTCCTTGTATCTTATTATACCTATAGCTACCTCCCTAAATAGTTGTAAAATATCAGTTCTTTCCGGTTGGTTTTGATGTATTTTCCCAAAACTTACCTCTGTCTTTCTTTCCTTTCATCAGCATTGTTTTCAGTAATAATGTCTTTTCTTCTCTTTCATTTTTCTAACCTGGCTTATATTTACATACTAATTTCATGTTCCTAATTTCAGCCAGTTCACTTTCCAATGCCTTCTTCATTTTCCTTTAAATACTCCATTCATTCATCTTTTGTCTGTCTTCTCTGAAATTTTTAGTGGCAAAGAGGTCACACTTAAAAAAAAAATCCTTGGCATCCTGGAAAATATTGGCTTGAACTATTCTGCTTTCTGGTGAACCTTTTAATTCTAATATCTATTATCCATCTGCTTTTTGTTTGTTATAATTTTTCCTCTTTTTTAAAAACAAAATCCATCTATAGCCTTTATAGAATAGATATTTTGATTATGCTCTGAATCTTTCAAATGGAACAGTGATATCTAGTTCTGTTGCATGGTGCAGGCAAATTTGAGGAAAAGCCACAGCAATGAACCAACCTAGGAGGACTTTCAGTTAGATGTTTTATCTTCAAACTTCCTCGCCAATTTTCTAGAACTATGATGTGGCAGTTTGAAGCTGGTGGACCCCTGAAGATCATATCCTTAGAGCTAATCCATTCCTGTGTATGTAAACCCATTGTAGGTGGGAACTCTTGATTAATTTACTTCTGTTAAGGGCTTGTGATTAGATTGTGTGACCCAGGGTATGTCTTAATCCTCTTACTGGAGTCCTTAAAAACAGAGACTAAAAGCAGCAGACACAGGGAAAAAAGTGGCAGAGTCAGAGAGAAGCCTCCAGAAGTTGATGAGGCTGGGAGAGAGAAAAGCCACGGGCTCAGAG
>PVKH010035799.1:0-11685 GCA_004027955.1 Chaetophractus vellerosus
TTAAACACATTTGTACCTCAAAGGACTTTGTCAAAAGGGTGAAAAGTCAGCCAACTTAATGGGAGAAATCACATGTCCAATAAGGGTTCAATATCCATGATATAAGGAGATGTTACAACTCAACAATAAAAAGACAAATGACCTGATTTTAAAATGGGCAAAAGACTTGAATAGATATTTGTCCAAAGAAGAAATACAAGACAGAAAGCAGATTAAAGGTTGCCAGGGGTTGGTAGGAGAGGGGAATAGAGAGTGACTGCTTAATAGATTTAGGATTTCCTTTTGGGGTAATGAAACTATTCTGGAACTAGAGAATGGTGATGGGTGCACAATATTGTGAATATACTAAACATCACTAAATTGAACATGTTAAAATGGTTAAAATAGTAAATTGTATGTTATGTGTACTCTAATGCAATAAATAGAGAAAAAAAACTCAGTGACCACATTCAAGTGATAGTACATAATTAATACCAAATTTGCTTATTATGTTAAGTAGATTTCCAGAAATAAGAAAATTAGAATTCAAGGTACTAAGTACTAAACTTACTGCCGAGAGTCAGAGAACAGGCAGAGTATAAAATATGCTGGACCTTTTCTTTCATGGCAACAATGAGTAATTTTTTAAAATAGTATTTCAATAGTAAAAGGTAATAAATACGTGGAATTCATTACTCCCAAGGAAGTATAAACTGATGGTGTAAATACCTTCAAAATCAGTTAAATTATGATAGAATCATAATGACTAATAAGGAAATTTAGAAAGTTCTGGTATACTTTAACCTTTTGAGACTGACATGAGGTGAGAAACTCTTCCTTTCAACAACATACCCATTGGTCCTACTGGTAGAATATAAATAGTTGGAAAGAAAAACTGTGGACCAACTCCACATAGCAGTTTTTATACTCTTAACTCACTACACTTCTATAAGTTCAATATGAGTCTTCGCAACCTACTTTATCCCAAGCCTTTCTACAAAACATTTCATTGACAGATGTGGCTGGTGGTAGGCTTCCATTTTTAACAAAAGTTAGTTTCTTATCCTGAGGATTGAGTTTGCTTGAATATCTTTCTGTATTTTTTCTAACTATGTTGGTACATCCACTAAAATTCTGTTTTCATAACAACTACTATTCATGGATGTCTATTTTTATTTTATATGAAAGGAAAACTGTAATTTAGAAACACAATGGCACATTTTTAAAAATTCATTTATAAATGGGCTAGCTTTAAACCAATGAGCTAGCTTTGGAGAAAATGTTTATATTTTGTTTCTTTTTAAAATTATACTAAAATAATTCAAAACCATTTATTTACTGTTAGGTTCAGAAAGCTTGCATCTGGTGGTGATACAGGTATCATGCCAATGATTAGCTCTTGGATTAGCAGAGCTAATAATAATTTGTACACAGATGTTACAAAAAAAAAAACTCTTCTTATTCTAGTTATGCTTATTTTTATGTAATACACAAAATTTGGGCTTTTTTCAAACAAACAAATGACATCTACATTTTCAAACCCAAATAAGTTTCTGGCTCAACTCCTACAAGTTGAAATCTACCCTCTGTGGTTATACCTCCTTTTTAATTCAATAACTACATTGAATGTAAATAAGTTTTATGCCAAAAACTCAACCTGTCAGGGTACCTGAGAAAAAAGTTGATAGGCTCTATATATAAATGAAGTGTTAGCACACATCAATTCATTCATTCCTTTAGATAAGATCTATTGCCCATCTACTGCTTGTCAGGCACCAGGCAAGGCACTAGCGACATAAAGGAGAACAAACATAGTTCTTGTTCTCCAGGAGGTTACCCTGTTTTCAGGGTATTGAATATAAACTATTCAAATAACTAAAGGTCATGGCATTCCTCTTTTAAGTTTTTTTTTAAATTCCAAACATTTTTTAATCTGCTTGGTAAAACCTTTTTTAAGACCTGAAACATTAAGATTAAATGAGCTACAAGAGCTTTTTAAGATTAAAGCCTGTTTTTGACAATGCTGCCAAGATTTTAGATTAAGCATTATAAACATCAATAATATTTATGTGAACCTGAGGAGTGTTCAGCAAAACAATATTAGTTAGGGTCTTTCATGTTGCAGAGATATAGATGCACTAAGGTGATACACTTTTATTGTAAGGATACACAGAGAAGAAAGAAAACTCTAGAAACTGATTCAAGTGCTATAAAACCAGACCACATGAAGAAGTGTAAAAATAGCTCCTTGTTGTTCAGGATGCAACAGAGGTTTTAAAGTCCAAATAGCAGTTCTAGTAATGCAAAAGGTAGCCCTGATAACCTGCTTAATCCAAGTGATGTCCTCTATTTCAAGTGTCTGTTGGCCCTATTATAATAACTCTGCAACTTTGAGTCATGCTTGAGTTCCCTTCTTCGCTCACATGACACAACAAAACCATTAACAAATCCTAACTGCTCTAGCTTCAAAATGTATCCTGAATCCAACCACTTCTCATGACCTCCATAGCTGGTACCCTAATCTATGCCACCATCATCTCTCGCCTGGTCTATTATAATCATCTCCTAACCCATCTTCCTGCTTCCACTCTTTATCCTTTAGTCAGTACAAAGCAGCCCAAGCAATCTTGTTAAAGTGCATTTCATATCATATCCCTTACTCCAATGGTTTCCCATCACATTTTAAATAAAACAAAAGTTCCTTACCATGTGTCTTAGTTTGCTAAGGGCTGCCAATACAAAAATAGCAGAAATGGGTTGGCTTTTACACTGGGAATTTATTAGTGTAAAAACTTACAGTTCCTGGGCTGTGAAAATGTCCAAATCCAGGCATCATCAGAGATGCTGTCTCACCAAAAGTTGGCTCCTGTCAGATCCTAGAATCTTGCCTCATGTCAAGGCATAATGGCAGCTGGACTCTGCTTTCTCCCCCAGGCTCACTTTCTCCCCAAGCTCAGCTGTGGGCAGCTCCACTGATTCCAGCCTCCAGCTTCTCTCTTAGCCTCTCGGGGTTTCTCAGTCTCTCTGCAGCTATAACAATCCTGGGGTCTTCTCTCACATGGAAGACACGTTCTCTGTGTCTCCTCCATTTATAAGGACTCCAGTAAAAGGATTAAGACCCACCCTGCGCAATCTAATTAAAGACCCTTAACTAAAGGCATCTGATCAAAAGTTATTTAATCAAAACATCCTTTAACTGACTCTAACTAAATGTTCCCACCACATACAATAGGTTTACAGGTACAGGAATGTATTAGCTTAAGAACATAATTTTCTGGGGTCCACAAAAGACTCCCACTGCTCCACCAACATTGGCCTTCTTGCTCTTCCTAAAAAATGACAAGCATACTCCTGCCTCAATGCTTTTCCACATGCTATTTTCTCTGCCTAAAAATTCTGTTTCCCGGATATCATTGTGGCTCCCTTTCTCATGATATCTATGTCCCTATAAAAATACCCCCTAAGACAGCCTGTATAAAGAATGGGAAAATGGAGCTGGTAAAGGCTTCCTTTCAATTAGCTAGAACAGCCTGGGCTAAGTGATCAGGGCTTTATTTGCCGAGGCCAGAGGGGCCAATAGCTGGAGGGACCCAGAGCAAAAGAGAACAGATTGCCAAGAAGGCTTTTAGAACCCTGGTTGTGGCACTGGATTAAAGTGGACCCACCAACTACCAAGGGCCCAGGCAAATTCAAGCCCTACCGCCTTTCCTGTGATCCACACAATAAATACCAAAAAGAAGTTTCAATAAACAGATATATATTTTTTTAATTTTCTAAGAGGGGCCTTTCCTGACCACCCAAATTAAAAAAGGACTCTATTCCCTTCTCTGATTTATTATTCTACCTGGACATATCACTACCTAAAATAGTATTATATGATTATTTTTAATTATTTATTGTCAGCCTCCCCAACTAGAATGTAAGCCCACAAAGGCCAGGTCGGCATCTAGAACAGCGGCTGGCACATAGCAGTTATTCCATATTTGTTTAATGAATTAATTTCTTCTTGTAACTCAGTGTCTTTCTCTCTGCCTTTCTCTCAAATGACTCTGCTTCTGTTTGTCTTAAATTCAAAGAGAGACTTTGGGGGCCGGCTCGATAGCCCAGTGGATAGGGCGTCGGCATACCACATGGGAGGCCCCGGGTTCGATTCCCGGGGACCTCTCCTAGCGGGCAGACCGCCTTGAGAATGACAAGCCGCCATGGGCGGGCCGGAGCCGCCGTGGGCAGGGCAAGAGCCGCCACGGGCAGAGCAGGTCGCCCGCAGATGGAGCGCAGCCAGCCACCCGCGAACTGAAAAGCCGGCCGTGAACAGACGCAGAGACCGCCCACAAGCGGGGAAAGCCGCACCTGCGCAGTGTCCAATCTCGGCGCGTCCCCGCAGCAGGGGGAAGGGGAGATATGTAATAAAATAAATAAATCTTAAAAAAAAAAAAAAAAGAGAGAGACTTTGCTTGCATGAGTTTTTCGCCATTCAGTAGTGAATGTCTATTCAGGTCAGGTCACCCAAAAGACAGCCATATGGGTGCCTTGGCTGGAGCTCCAATCCCTGATCCAGTCTTTTACGGCCCAAGTACCAAAGTTACATGGCATAAAACATGAAGACCTATAGTCAGGGAATCACCTGTGGCCATTTTCCTCAGAAGGAGTTTGTTCCTCTCTAACATAAAAGTAGCAAAGTAGAACTTTCCTTCTTTTATTTCCTTCATTCCTTCTCTTCGCATTTCCACACGCTATTTTCTCCTCAACAGGGTCAGACCTCCTAAGGAATTCCTTTCTTATACCCACCAAAACACACATTATCTTGCTCTCCCTCTGACCCAACCCCTCATGCCACCTTCATCACTTCCCCTTAGTTCTTTGGAGGAAATTTTTTAATATATAAATCCGTGTGCAATAGTATGTTGTAGGAAATTTGTCACCTTTTCTAAGGTTTTATTTTTTCATTTTAACCCTGAAGAAACAATACCTCAACCCAAGAGCAAGAACCTCTAGCATTCTATTTTAAGCAATATCATGTGATCATGGAGATAATCAATTGAAGCAGAATGGCCTTCCTAAAATCCTTAAAATGGCATCATTTAGGTATCTATTATAGTGCCCATTTATGAAATTACCCCTATTATGTGCAACTCTCATTCAATCACACATTCATTCAATAAGCATTATTGAGCGCCTACTACTGGCGAGACACCGCACAGTGGTCTTGAGTGACAAATACCTTGCCTACAGAAAAATAGGATTTCATGTCAGCAGAAAGCTATTCTTCCTGATATTTTGTTATTAATAAATACATTGCTGAGGCATGTTTTATCGGCAGCAATCAGTGTGGATTACTCAGACATTTTTACTATGAAGCACTTGTTTGAAGGCTCACTATAGGCAGTGCAAGTGTATCCTAAAGAATCACTGTGATTTAGTCAAGGAAAGTTGCATTTTCATCTGCACTCTACACAACTTGCTCCACAATCTGTTCTGCTCTTTTTTAGGCCATAGTTGTCCCAAGCAGTACTTAATAAGGAATACCATGCTTAGGCATATACTATTCATACAGATTTACACAGAACAGGTACAAACACTTCACTGAGGCATCCAGAAATCTCCACTACACCCATTCATTTGTTAAGATGATCAAAATATGTCTTATTTCATAAATGAGCCAACCATTTCTTATTTTGTTAGAAATATATCTGTTCTTTATAAAGATTATTTGAAAATGTTCATTTTCACCAGCCTTAAAATCATCTCTTTAGCCAGTTTTAGTATGCCCTACAATATAGCTACAATACATTACATTACCATCTGCACTAAATGCTATCCTCCCACTCTGCCTTGTTATTCTTACACCTAGTCCTCTCTGTAACCCTGACACCTCCTACACTATCTATCCTAACTTCATAATTGTAAAAAGGAAATGATCATTTCATCTCACACATCATCATTTTCAGCAATTTTCCTCAACCTGGTGATGTGGCCTTTAATACCAGCCAGCTGACTGCATAAGACTTTTCTTCTCATGACATCAGTGGGATGACACTGATAAACTCTGTACCTCTGCTCCACCAAATAAATCATTATTATATTTTACTGTGAGTCAGACATATTAAACTCATATACAGCATTCTAATGTCCTCTATATTCAGACTTTCTCATACTTCCACTGCAATTTTATCTTCTACCATGACATTTCAAAAAATCAAATATCTAAGCCACTTAACTCAATGGGGAAACATTATGCTAATTAAGCAAGGGTGTGAGTTCAAGTGCTATACCATTCAATTAGATGAACAAAAGGCAAAACTCTGCTTTGGGATCATTCACCATACTTCAGTGATGGGTAAAAGCCCCATCATTTCATCAGTATCAGAGGAGATAACCAAAGTGTATAAATCACTGAATAGTGTGACACCATTATTTGAAGCAATTCATTCACAGACATGACCTATTGACACTAAGTCAGCAGTATCAACTCCATGTTCTCAGAACAATACATTACATGCATATGATTGTTGTGTAATATTAATTATATAAGCATGATTAATTTGCACAACATTCCTATCCACAGATACTTATATTTAAGGTGATGAGACAGATCTAGTTCCATAGAATTGATCTACAGCACAGCCTAGTGGACACAGCACTGGACTAGGAATTATGAGACCTAACCTGGCTCCTAGTATTTTAGTCCCAAACAGGAACAATTTAAACCAGATTTGTACCAGAGCGCTAAAAAGGCAGGAAGGGTGAAGAATGCTCTAAAATTATTTTGTTTAGGGTACAAATCTATTATGTCCAAAGTAGAAGAGAGAAGGAGCATTGGACCTATATATCATTATCCTGTCTTATAGAAAAAGAAACTAAGTCTGAGATAACTTGTTCCTGACCATATACCAAACAAGCGGCAGGTTTGGAATTCAAATGGAGATCTGCTTAACAACAAAGTAAATGATTTTCCTAATACATTATGTTTCCTCTGCATGCAAAAGAAAAACAATGAGAGAAATTATGATATGTTTAAAAATCACGAAGTAGTTCAAGATAAGTGGGGCACAGGATAAATATGGTGAAACAATTAGAGACGAAACTAAAAAAATAACAAGAAAGAAGAAAGAAAAAGAATGAAATTGCATCACAGAACTTTTCTCTCCCAAGACCCAAAAATATGAGAGAAAAGAAAGTAAAAGAACAACAACAAGGAAAGGAGCATAATCAGGTTAGGAAAAAAAATTAGAAAACTGGCAACCAGAAAAAGAAACAATATTCTGTAGAAGAGAAGAAAAATATAATACAGAAGACTCCTAATTCTATGCATTCTCAATGATACCTCCAAATCTATAAAGAATCAAACTTAATGGATTTTCTTATAGTTTCTTCTTCTGACCATGGAATAGTGGAAATGGTTGCAGCTATGGGGAAGAAATGGGTGGAACTAGGGAAAGTGAACAACAGACTTACTTTCACTGACAAAAGTAAAGGCTCCAAGGCTACAGAATAAACCGGGAAATAAGCCAAAGCCAGAGAGTGGGCCCCATAGCCATAAGATACACAACCCAATTATATGGGCAAAGCACAGTATAAGGAATTTGAGAGAACCTCATTAGAGGGAGCAGAGTCCAGGTATTCTAATAAAGGCTGCATTGTATCTCAACTGGACTCTCTCACACCCCCCACCATTCCCTTTGGGCAAAAATCCAGGCTTCAAACTGGAAGCTTAAAAGAAAAACAAATAAGTTCAGTAACTGTAGAAAGAGAGTCAAAAAGTCACCCACATATCAGAGTAAACAAAATATCTAGACAGATAACATAATCATTATTGAATATAATGTGCCAAGAAATGCTAGAAAGAATCATCATGAATGCAGACGTAAAAGACAGAGATTAAAGAAATTAGAAAGAAGATACTAGATGTGAAAGGCAAAGACCATGCAACATGAAGTTAATTGATGCCACTGATGGAGAGAATCCAGAAAATGTAACAGATGTTATATGCAAAGAAAAAACTTAAAAAGTATTTTCCTAAAATAATTAAAAAAAAAAAATTGTGGAGATTGAAAAAGCACACCATGTTCCCAGAAATTTTTATTCAGATTTCTCAAAAGCAAGACTTATCCTACTTAGGCTACTGAACATAAAGGGTAAGGAAAGAATTCTTCAGTTACCAGGCAGAAAAAGCAAATCACCTATAAGGAGGGAAAATATCAAGCCAACTTCAGACTTCTCCATAACAGTGTAAAAGTTCTAAGGAAAGGTTAACCAACCATGTTAACCAAGAATATTACATCCAGATGTGACAGATATGTTAGATTGACTTGCTCAACATCTGTTCTAACACCTTTCTAGAATGCCTTCCTATACAGCAAAGGCCTAAAAGCTAAAAGTCATTACCAAGGTTCACTTGCAGCTAAGATGTTAAATATGATTTAGACTCTGCTATTTAGATATACTTGCCTGAGATTTCAATTCTGAACCTACTTTCATTGAGAATAAGGCAGAACCTTATTTTGTCAGTGCAGATCATGGCAGAAGTCACATGGTTTTGGAGCCAGCAACTATGTTGGAAGTTTCCTGATTCTTCAGCTTTCTGAACATAATAGAGACAGCTGTTTCCTTGGAAGTCCATGTGTATAGTATAATTTTAGGAGTCATTCCTGGATAAGTTTGCTAGATAAATAATTTTATGTCCCATGCAATATTTGGGGCACACTTATACTAAAAAATTATTTGTTTTTTATATGAAATTCAAATTTAACTGGGTGGTATTTTTATTTTGCTGAATCTGCCAACCCTATTCCTGGAAGCTTGTGATAAACATAGAGATGCACCACCCAGATCCCCATTCTAGGGAGGACTTGCTGCCCAGCTACGAGGAGACAGTCAAGGTCTGCTTCAGCCGTGAGAAGTACCTCTGAAGGAATCACACGTTTACTAGGGTGGTCCACATCCAGTGACTGAGCAAGGCAAGGATTTAAAGTCCCGGCCGTTCTGACCTGAAGTTGGACAAGGATGACAGGCAATCCTCAGTGTCCAAATGTATAATTAGAACTGAGATATTTGACAGTTGTTACAACCCCCACATGGGTCCTTGGGGTAAAGGTTGGCATGGTGAGATAGACCACATGGGAGCCTGAAGCTGACCCCCATCCCCACAGCAAAGGTAGTAAATCAAAAGCAACAACACACCTCAAATATAAAGCATCTTTAAGGATCTAAAAGGCACAGAAAAGTTGGCCCCATTATATCCCATTTAATTCACCAGTATATCCCCTGCAGAAACTGAGTGGATTCCAGATGATGATGGTAAAGTACCACAAATGCAATCAAGGAATACCCTCAATTACAGCCATTGTGCTAGATGTGGTACCTCTGCTAGAGGTAACATGGCCTAAGATAAATGGTATAAGGCCACTGATAGGGTGAATGTGTTCTTTTTCATCCCAATCATAAAAGAAGATAAAAAATATTTTGCTTTCATATGAACCAGACAACATGATACATTTACAGTTTTGCTCCAAGCTATATTAACTCATGCTGTTTATCATAACATAGTCAAAGAGATCTGGAACATTTGGACATCCCAAAAAAGATCACATTGGTCCATTACATAAATGATATTATATTGATTGGGTCACATAAGCAAAAGGTGGCTAGGATGCTGGAAGCCTTGGTAAGACACATTCACTCCAGAGACTGAAATATAAACCCTAAGATTTAGGAGCCTACCACATCAGTAATCCGTTAGGCGTGTAGTGTTTAGGAACATGTTCAAAGCAAAAGACAAATTAGTATATTTTGAAACTCCTACAAGACAACACTTGGTGGGTATCTTCAGGTTCCTGAAAGCATATTCCACACCTTAGAAATACTGCTCCAGCCCATATACTGGATGACATGAAAAGCTCCAGCTTTGAGTGGGGCCCAGAACAGGTAAGAGCTCTGCAACATGTACAGCCTGTAGCACAAGCAGCTCACCTGCTTGATCTATTCAATCCAGCACATTCTATTGTGTTGTAGTATCCTAGTAGGAAAAGGTGCCATATGGAGCTTGTGGTAGCCCCAAGTGGGAGAAATTGCAGTCCTTTGCAGCTCTGGAGGAAGGCCTTATCCACTCAGCAGAGAAATATATGCCTTTTGAAAAATAACAACTGTGTGCTACTAGGCTCTGGTAGATATAAAACACCTAAACATAGGACACAAGGTGTTCATGTGACTAAATCTGCCCATAATGAGCTGGTCTGGTCAGACCCACAAAGTCATAAGGTCGGGCAGGCCCAACAACAATCCATCATAAGATGGAAGTGGTTCATCCAGGATAAAGCACTAGCAGGACCAGAGGACATAAGCAGGTAGGGTGGACATCTGTGGCATTCACCACTGCTGTATTAGCACTCCTCCCTTAGCTCACAGGTATGGCCATATGTGGGATTTCATAAGACCAGTTAAAGGAAGAAGGAAAAGCCTGAGTTTTGTTTATACATGGAACAGCTCAATATGCAAAAATGGATGGAGGAAGCAAATGTGACTCAAGTGATTGAGCTCCCATCTACCATATAGGAGGTCCAGGGTTCAATTCCCAGGGCTTCCTGGTAAAAGCCAGCTGGCTCACACAGTGAGCTGGCCCACACAGAGTGCTGGCCCATGCTGGAGTGCTGGCCTGAGCCAGAGTGCTGGCCCGTGTGGAGAGTTGATGCAGCAAGGTGACGCAACAAAGAGACACAGAGGAGAAACAATAAGAGACAGCAGACCAGGGAGCTGTGGTGGCGCAAGAGATTGACCACCTCTCTCCCATTCCAGAAGGTCCCAGGATCGGTTCCCAATGCTGCCTAAAGAGAAGACAAGCAGATGCAGAACACACAGCTAATGGTCACAGAGAGCAGACAGCGAGCGCAAAACAATGGGGGGGGGACAAATAAATAAATAAATCTTTTTTTAAAAAATGGATGGAAATCTACATTACAGCTTCACTCAGAGGTTGTCTACAAAGATAGCAGTGCAGAAAAATCATCCCAATCAGCAAAGCTTTAGGTGGGAAGCTTTGTGTGGGAAAAGAAGTGGTCCATGGTTAAAATATATATAAACTTATATATGGAGTGGTGATGGCCTGGCAGGCTGATCAGGTGCCTGAAAGGAAAAAGACTGGAATATCGGGAACAAAGAAGTCTGGGGTAGAAACACGTGAGTTGATATATGGGAGTAGATACAAATTGTGAAGATATTTCTATAACATGTTAACCACCATCACAGAAGAGACACAAAACAACCAAGTAGACAAAATGACTGATAGTTGTTGCCACCCAGTGTCTGTCATTGACCTCCCCAGTGCTGGCACAATGGGCCCATTAGTGAAGTATCCAAGTAAAGGAGAGGTGGAGGTTACACATAGGCTCAACAACAGGGACTTGATTTCAGGTCTGATATACCTAGTACTACCACTGAATGTCCAACCTGCCAACAGTAAAAACCAAAGCTGTTATGGCATCATTCCTCTAGGTGACCAACCAGTCACTTGGTGGGAAGTTAACTACATTGGGCCCCTTCCACCTTTGAAGGGTCAGTGGCTCGGTATCAAAGAAATAAACACATATTCCAGGTATGGTTTGCCTTTCCTGTTTGCAGGGCCTCAGCCATCACCCTCCGCTGACATGGGATCCTATGTAATATATCAGACAGGGGGCCCACTTTTCAGGAAAGAAGTGCAGAAGTGTGCCT
>PVKH010035800.1:0-11688 GCA_004027955.1 Chaetophractus vellerosus
TTTATACGACGTACACTATCAATTTTGACTTAGGAAAAGGATATGTACTTCAAGCAAAAACATATGGTGTACCATTTACAAGAGCATTAGAATTAAAAGAAAATAAAGCATCCTGTGTTTATATAAAACTATAGTATCAGAATCTGGATGCCACATTTAGTTTGGAAGTTATAATACAAAAAACAACAAACTTTAGAAAGTCATGAAAAAAGATGATTAGGATTAATGGAATAGAAAAGTTTCCATGCCTAGGTAAACTGAAAAAAAAATTAAACTTTCCAAAGGATGTAATTGATGTTTCTATCACATAAGGTATGAATAAATATAAATTTATTATATATATATATATATATCCTAAAATATTATAAAAGTGGAAACTCCTCATTTCTTTAAAAAGAAGTAGTTGCAGAACAAATTTAACCCGGGAGGTAATGAGTATTTTTCTAAGATATAGCAAAGGCCAAAGATACACATTAATGGAAGCTGAGGGTTTTTTTTAAATTTTATGCATGGTTTTCTGAAATTGATATCCCGGAAGGATATCATTCCATGAACATTTGTTTCCTTTCAATGGTTATAATTTACTACTGATTATTAACTTTAAAATACGCTAGGCTTTATAAAATAGTAGGCAATTCTTGACAATCTCAGATCAATGTGTCTTTTGAGGTACACATTTTTTTTGTTGCAAATTTTCAATCTTGAGATTATGTGTGAAAAATGGCCCCAAACTCACCCCTTACTATCCAGTTCTTTGGTAGAGGCACATGGAATATAAACTTACTTGGCTATCAAACAAAGAAAGCATTAATTACGTAGGTTATTTTTCAGCCCTACCACCACCTCCAAGTCCTAATCATTTCACAATTTAAATCCATAGTAACTTGGGAATTTTTTAAGTTTTGAACTTTCTGAGTTCTTGATCCTTCAATAAAGTCATTTGAAAGTTGATAGAATTTTTAATTTTTATCAATGTTGACTGCTTTTGACAACACATTAATATTTATTTATTTATTTATTTTAAGAAAATTCAGTAAAATACCTTTTAATAAATTTCAGAAAGTAATTTCTTTCTACATGTAATATCAAGTACTAACACATTAACTTACTCATCTGCAGCTCCTTTTCTTTGCCCTCAAACTGCATTCAACATATGTTCATTCAGAAACACATATTCATTATTGTTTTCAGATAATTATTGGAGAAAAAAGAAAAAAGAGAAATGTAAGAAACCAATAATAATACAAGTAAGAACAAAATGCATAATAGGAACAAATGTACAAGCCATCAGTTCTTCTGAGGGCAATGAATAATGGCTGCACTGTGCATGCAGCATTTGATAAAATTCTTGGAGGATATAGATTTTAAAACCCTAAATTTTCCTTTCAAGTTTTATGTTTTCATAATAATTCTATTGGCTTGGAAGAACTTCAATAAAAAAGTAAAACATTCATAATGCAAAGATAGATGAAAATGTGTCCATTTGACTTCATAGACCAAAGCAAAATCTGCTCCTTAAAAGATGAGGGTTCCTGAGAGTGAAAAATGGTGGAAGCAGGGGTTGAAAGAGAGGGAACTGTGTGTGCATGTGAAACCGAGGTGGCCGCGGAAGAGTCTCCTGACATCTCTTCACATATCACCTGAAAGAATTATGCGATCCAAAGGCATGGAAACATTTATGCTTACTTTAATTCTAGTGGTGTTTTAAAACTTAATGTGAAAGACACTATTTTTAATACAGTCTTCCTTTTGCAGTTTGGCAAAACAAACCCATAAGAGAGATATTGGATTTGTTTTCTTTGGCAGAGAGGTTCAATCTGAACTTCTTTCATCTGAAACTCTTTACCATCTTTGGCGGGAGAGCAGCAGAGATAATGGCCAACTTGTGCATTCTCCAAGGGACCCAAAAGGAACCTTCTTTGAAAATATTGATGTTCAGCAGGAATCTCCAAGTGCCATTACAAAAGGGGGTGGGGGGGACGAGGGGTTGTATTGGTATAGTGATTTAAAAAAGAATAAAAACTTTAGATTGTAGCATTAGTCATTGAAAACTGCCCAAAATAAAGCATATGATGCAGCCATAGAAAGCCACTAACCAATATCAATTAGTTGCTTAAATTATGAATTCACAGCCAACCACAACACACCCTTGAAGAAAGCAAACTCTGCTTTCACAGTGCCTAAATTTTGCACAGGCGAAAACTGTGTAACGAATTATGACAGTTCTATATGCAATTAAACAAACAAAAACCTAGTTAAAGAGTCTTGTGATCTAAAAAACCCTCGGTTAATTCTTATTTTTTTATTTATTTTTTTTATTTATTACATATCCCCCCCTTTCTGCTTGTTCTTGCTGTGTTCATTTTTTTTGCATTCTTCTGTGTCTGCTTGTCTCCCCCCGCTGTGGCGACCCACCGAGTCAGCTCACCGCGCGGCGGCCTGCCTGCCACCGCGGCTTGCCCTGCCCGCAGCACTTGCCTTCTTGAGGCGGTCTGCCCGCTCGAGGAGGCCCCGGGAACCAAACCCAGGGCCTCCTATGTGGTAAACCGGCGCCCTACCAATTGAGCTACAGCCAGCCCCCTTGGTTAATTCTTATTTAATTTTGACTTTTTGAATTGATTTTTTTAGTTCACTTTTCCATTTCATTTTGCAATTCAGATATGCGACCTTAGAGAAACAAGGTCCTGAGTTCCTATTTCAGAAGGCTCTTTCAGCCAATGCGAGAGGCCAGACGGCCCGTGATGAGAACGCAAGAACACAGGCTCAGCTAGCAAACCCAAGCTCTGCTATTTACCAAACAAGCAACAATGGTTGATTTAGTTGACATCTTTGAATCTCAATTTTCTTATCTATAGCATGGAGTAAATAACACCAAATTCCTAGCGTGATCTTTGAGCGCTAAAGTCGATTACCCAGTTTTAAGAAACAGGAGGGAAGCAGATGTGGCTCAAGCAGTTGGGTGCCCACCTACCACATGGGAAGTCCCAGGTTCAGTTCCTGGTGCCTACTAAAGAAGAAGAGCAAGACAGCAAGCTGATGCAACAAGATGACACAATGAGATGACACAATGAGGAAAAACAATTTGAGAGACACAACAAGCAGGGAACGGAGGTGACTCAAGCGATTGGGCTACTCCTCCCCACATGGGAGGTTCCAGGTTCAGTTTCTAGTACCTCCTAAAAAGAAGATGAGCACACAACTAACAGATACAGAAAGCAGGCAGCAAGCACAGACAAATAAATAAAATATTTAAAAAAAAAAAAAGAAAAGAAAAAAGAAACAGGAGCCATTATTATTGCTGCATGCTCAAGTAATTTTTTCAACTTTTTTTTCTTTTTAATTTTTTAAACAATTTGTGGAAATATATCATTCATACATGAACATACATAAACTATAAGTGTTCAGTAAACATTGTGAACTTACAAAACAAACATGCATAGCATCATACAGGGCTCCCACACATCACCCCACCACAAATACTTTGCATTGTTGTGAAACATTTGTTAACAAATTATGAAAGCATTGTCAAAGTATTACTACTAACTATAGCCCATATCTTACTCCCCTATACTTTTTTTAAGGAATTATTTATTTACTTACTTTTACCCATTTTTAGCCCCCCTCCCCATTTTTGCTGTTTTTGTGTCCATTCACTGGACAACTCTCTGTGTCCATTTCCTGCCCTCTCTTCTCATCCTTCTCCTCCTGTCTTCACTGGGATTCGATCCTTGGAATCTCCGATGTGAGAGAGAGGCGTCCTACCACCTGCACCACCTTAGTTCCTGGTTTTTCAGTGTGTCTCATCTTGGCTCTCCCTTGTGTCACTCTCTTGTTACACCATCATCTTGCTGCATGGCTTGCAGGGCCTGGCGGCGCACCCAACTGCAGGGTCTGGAGGCTCACCCATGCATGGGGCCCGGCAGCCCACGCACCCTCCATATTTTTCTCTCCCTTATTTCCACCGGGAGGTCCTGGAGATTGAACCCAGGTCCCTCCATATGGGAGATGGACACCCACCACCCGAGCCACATCCGTCCCCTGCTATATCTCCCAAGGTTGACCAAAGATACCTAGAGTTACAATCATTTCCCATACAGGATGGTCATATGATAAATCAGGCTTAGTTTATCACCAACATTCTAAAAACCAGACCTAGGGAGAAAAACTAGTTCTGGGAACACATCCATGGTTTCTAATATAATGAATGCTTAGCCTACCCTGATTATCACAAAATCAGGACAGCGAGAATATTTACACTCAACTTCTTAATTAAGGCACTGCTCACTTAGAGTTGGATTTAATATCATTGGTTTGTTTGAAATGACTTAAATGGGAACAAAAGAACATGGTTCAGCTACTTTTCTAACAACCACTTAAAACCTTGGAAAGTCCTCTCAATTTTAGGCTTGAGAATTGGCACAGAGGACTTTTTGTTTTTACATAACAGAAATTACATGAAAAACTATTCCTCTCATGCAGTCTCACAGGTTTTTGTAAACATTAATGATTCTGGGAATGAATACAAGCTAGCACCTAGACTTTTTTTTAAATTTTGACCCAGCTATCTCCATCACTAGCCATCATAAATGCTGGGAAGAAATGCATAAGGTGACCTGTAAGATATACATGAGTGCCTCTTGGGCAATCCATTTCCTTTTGGATGAGACATTTAAAAGTTGGAGTTTAGTGTTCTCCTCATTGGAGGCATTGAAATGCTTTCACAGGTGAAGATTTTAAATAACCTTCTTGACAGACTTTTGAGGAGAAAATCAAGGAGCTCTCTTTTTGGACTGGTTTGGATAAAATCCTCTGAAAAAAGGTACATTAAGGACTGGGTTATGACTTGCTGTCCCTTCCAAATCTCTTACCTGATAAATGTTATTTTATCAAGTTTCTTGTGCTTATGGTTTTGCCTTAGACCCCAAACAAAACATCATCTTTGCAGGCCTAGACTGTGGATAGCTGGGTACATGTGACTGTCCACTCTTCTGTGGTGCCATTTGACATAAAAGTAGTGTGGAACAGAGACTCAGCAGGGTAGGTTAGAATAATGGGACCATGGTAAATACTGATTTATGACATGCTCACACACATCTTCCAATAAGAGTATCAGTGACTTTTAAAACTCCATATAACCCAGGCATCATAGTAAATTTGGGGGTTATAATGGTGAGCAAAATACTGACCAACAGATAGACCCAGCTTGTGCACTGAAAGAGCCGTGAGCCTCACCCTTCACCACAAGACTACAACGTGCTCTTCAGCATTATAAATCCAGTGCTTGGCTTTAGTGAGGTACTTCTCCAAAATTGTGATGAATCTAGGGGAAAGGTGAAAATGGCAACCATCACTTCCCCACGAATATGAAAGTCAGACCACATTATTCAGAGTGTTCACAGTGTAATGGGAAAAGATTTTTAAAGTAGAACAATTTCTGATCACCATGGTTTCTGATCTATTTAATTGGAAATCTCTAGATTTGGTCAAGAAAATCACTCATGAAAGAATAATGCAACTTTCCATTCCACTATGGAAAAAGGGAGTTTTTGTTCAATTAACATTTATCGAAAGTCTTCCTTGATAATTTTTTTTACCTTCTTACCTCTACAACATCTCAGTAAACAAAACAAGTAAAAAAAATAGAGGTTGCGATTCCACTGGCTTTCTTCCCAACCTGAGTACTCACAGCAAATGAGATTTTTATATTTCTAAACATCTGTATTTCATTCACATCTTCTCCCAAGTAGAGAATTCAGGACAGGATAAAGGACAAGCTCTTTCACTACAGAACAAGGGTGCCCTGGCCTGAATAGGCCAAATGTCTTAGAAAGTCCATCCACTGAGCGAAAAACCCTAAACCACACCTCACACTTGTATATAGTCCAATGCATTTCCTGCTACTCAGCAGATCGTCCTGGGTAACTGCTTAAATTCTTTAAACTTGGTAATAAACAGTTGCCATTTTGACCATTTCCCTTTGTAGACCCACAAACTACAGAATAACTGAATAGCTCTTTTTCTTTGATGGCCTTGCCCAAGGGCTGTTTCAGCACCCCATAAATCCTGTAATTGTATAGGATCATTTGGCAGTGTGTGGATTTTTCTGCTAAATCACAGTGAGAAGAAGATCAGGAGGAAACCCCAAAAAATAAAGCATTATAGTATTAGAAGATTTATAGTGGGAGAGACTCGCACTGGCAAAATCCCAACAATGCCTCTATTACTGACAAGGAGAAGGCATGGCTAAGCATTAAGAATCTCCTGTACTCACTGCGAGTAGAATTTAGAGTTAGATCCAGCTTTTGTTTTTGTTCTCCTATATTTCTGGTGTCAGTAAGGGTGTGATAAAATTCCAAAGTACACTTAACTGTGAAGGATATCAGTTGAGTTCATTTATAGCCCCGTTAAATAGGTGTCCAGTAAAAGGAATTACCACATAGTAGTGGGGGAAACAAACACGGGAAACAGAGAGCACGTAACCATTTGTGCATATGTTGTTTTGTGTGTGTGTGTGTGTGTGTATGTGTGCATTTTGCCCAGGGGGGTCTCTGTCAAATAAATGTGCATTAAAGCCATGTAGTGTTCTGCCATTTTTTTAAAAACTTCATTTTCATGTTTAAACAAGAGGTTAATGTTGGGCTGGTTGGTGTTTACAACACTGTGTCATGCTGGCTGTTAGGGAGACGCTGACGGTGGGTTGGAAATCCAGATTGTTCCCCATTTAATAAAGTCTGCGCTACTCCCTGGATAAAATGCTTTAGCTGCCATGTTTACAAATGCCTGGAGAACAGGGAAGTGTAAAAAGACATATAAAGCATTTCCCGTAATGGTATCAAACATAAATGTTTTCTAGCGAGTTGAAACCAGTATAAAGCTTCGGTAATTAACAGATTAGGATCTATCGACAGACTCTTTACATCAGAAATTAAAAGGAAAATTACAGGTTTCTTAAGAAGTCAAGGCTTCTCATAAAGTAATAGCAAGGAATAACTGCACACCTTAACAGATTTTTTTTTTTCAAAATAAGCAGCACTAAATTATATGGAATGTATCATTCTTTTGAACTCTCTGAGACTGAGAATCCCATAAAATAAAAGTTTCAGACTTTTTAAAGTGATTGCTAATACCGGATAAATGTATTGGAAATAACTGAGAATGAATGTCAACTGTGTTTGAACTTATCCAGGACTTGACCCAGACATTTGCCACTTCTCTGTCTACACTTTTACCCCAGAGGATCTCAAACACCCCCAGGTCTTCTAATATCATGTTTATGCCAGTGAATCCCAAATTCATACCCCTACCTCTCAGCTCTTGCCTGAGCTCCAAACTGGTCCATTCAGTTGTCAGCCTGCCATCATTAATGTCTAATTTATCACGCATCTCAAACTGAATTGTCTAAAACAGAACTTTGTATATTCAACTGCTCTACCATACGTGAATTTTAAAAAATAAAAATAAATAATCTATTCCTGTCTTGGTCTTCCCCTTCTAATTATATAGTATCAGCTTCCTCCCAGTTGCCCAGACTAAAACCTAGGAATTTCCCATTATTCTCTTTCTCTCACCTCTCTTATATAGTCCTTTTTCAAGACCTGTTGTCTCTAGTTCTAAAATATATACTAAATGCCTCCCTTTCTTTTCCTTTCCATTGCTACCATTCTATTCCAAAGGACTATTTTCTCTCTTTGGCTTCTTAGAGGTTACCCTACGTCTATTCTTATAGTCAGTACATGGGAAAGGATTTCAACAGTATTCTGTAAGTAATAAGGAGCCAATTGAAGGTGCTTGAACAGGGGTTTAGAATGATAAAATTGAAACTTTAGGAAATTAAGCAGTTAGCAGAGTGCTTAGCAGAACAAGAGGATTCTATTGGGATATGTGACAACTAAAAAGGGACAGGGAGAAGATGGATGATTGGTAATCTGGTCAAGAAAGCAGAACAACTTCACTAAAGTAAGAGGAATCAGCCAAACTAAGATGGTGACATCAATTTAAACATCCCTCTAACTTCAACCCAATTTGTCATTTGGCTATTGACTAGCAGTGAAAATAAACCGGCAGGCATTTCATGCATGGAACATCAAACACTGTGCCAAAGGAGTTAATGCCTATGTATTCATATATTTAATCAGTTTAATTGTCAATCAGCAAACACCTACTGAGCAAGTACTATACCTCAAGCACCATGGTTGACCCTGTTAGTTAAAAAATGAAAATGGCACAGTACCTTTCAGGAGCTCAGCCTAGAAGACAAAAATATAAGAAAGTAATCACAATTCCTTATGACAAGTGCCAAAATAGTGGTGGTTCAAGAATCATGGTAGGGGGAAGTGGATGTGGCTCAAGCAATTGGGCTTCCACCCACCATGTGGGAAGTCCAGGGTTTGATTCCCGGAGCCTCCTGGTGAAGGCAAGCTGGCCTGCACAGCAAGCTGGCCCAAGTGGAGAGTTGGCTGGTGCAGAGTCCTGGCCCACACAGGAGTGCTAGCCCAAGCGGAGGTGATGCAGTAAGATGATGCAACTAAAAGAGACATAGAGGAGAGACAATAAGAGACACAGCAGACCAGGGAGCTGAGGTGGCACAAGAGATTGAGCACCTCTCTCCACTCCGGAAGATCCCAGGATCGGTTCATGGTGCTGCCTAAAGAGAAGACAAGCTGACACAGAAGAACACACAGAAAACAGACAGCGAGCGCAAAAACAATGGGGCGGGGGATGGGGGGGTGATGGAAATCCAGATTTATTTAAATAAATAAATCTTAAAAAAAAAAAAATCCATGGTAGGAACATCCGAGAAGTCTTCACTGAGGAAATGATGTTTGACTTAGGACATGAACGTTGAGTGAGGGTTTTCTAGGTAACCAAGGAGAAGAGCATTTTAAGCAGAGAGAACATGTGAAAGGGTGTCTTAAGTAGTCAAGAGAGGAGAGTTTATAAATTTTTTTTAAAAATGAGATGGATACTTCCTGCTTTGAGTTTCAAGGGAACAATAACAACAACAAAAAATTCTCTATTTTTTTAAACTTATGTCTCCCAGCTCAGAACCATTAGAATTTTTAAATAATAATAAACTTTATTTTTAGAGAAGTTTTAGATTTTAAAAAATTACACTGAAAGTAAAGAGAATTCCCATATAACTCTCCCTTTCCCTCACCTACACACTCACATACTTTCCCCTTAATATCTTTCATTAGTGTAGCACGTTTGTTACAATTGATGAACCAATACTGAAGCCTTGCTACTAAGCAAAGTCTATAGTTTACATTATGGTTTACACTTTGTGCTGAACAGTTTTATAGGCTTCAACAAATGTATAATATGAATCTAGCATTACAGTATCATACAAAACAGTTTCACTGCCCTGGAAATGCCTTGAGTTCCACCTATTCATCCCTCCCCCTTCCACTCTGAACCCCTGGCAACCAGTATCTTTAAATCAGTTACAAGTTACTCTGTAAACACAAGATAATAATTGCAGTAATAATAAATCTACTTTGGTCCGTGGTTACACTCCTCCCTTAAGTTTGTTCATTCCTCATTCTTGAGGGATTTGGGATGATGTCTGCTCTGACTCCTTCGGGCTGAGAGGGCTCTTAGATATTATGGGGCAGATGGAAGGAATTGTTTTGCTTGCAGTTGTAGATACTCCTTGTTTTGGGGATGGGACTTGTCCCTCATCATTTTGTCAGTTGTCCAGGGCAAGCCTGCAGAACTGGACTGTACAACTTGTCTGCAACTCTGCTGGGTTTCAGGGCTCAACCGGCAAATGAACAATCCAAAGATGGAGTCTCTGAGAGATATAATTAACAGGTATATTGAAAATTATAGGTTCAAATAAAAGGAGTGAAAGAATAATGATTAGGGGAGTTATGAATGAGGGTGACTATGTTGTATTGGGAAACAGAGCTTCATATATTCCCAAGCAGGGCCCCCTGAGGAGGTGTTGACTTCATGAGGCCCCAAGGCTTGCCTATGGTGTCCAGACATCCCTAGAGCCCTCGGGAGCACTTCTGTTTGAGGCTTTGTTCACAGTGGCAGTTTGTGAAATCTCCCTGATTCAGTTTGAAATCTAGAACCATTAGAATCTAATGCTCCATATGCAGTCACTCATTGCTTGCACCTACCTTGTGCAAAGCACAGCACGAAGCCCCACAGAGGACACAAAGACGCACAAGACAGCTCCGCCCTTAATAGAGTCACAACTTAACTAAGCAGTCCAGAATAGCAAGACAAAGTTGTTGTTTTTTTTAATCACACTTTTCTATCAAAAGTAAAACTGGCCCCCAATTTTCAAGGGAATTAGTTCATTTTTTTAAAAATGTAAAGCATGGTGCATTAGGAAGAAAAAACTGATGTGTGTTAACATCATTTTCCTCCAGGGAAGAAAGACAGGGAAACATGTTTTTACAGCGAATAAGGGAAAGTGATGTCAATTTTATAGCCCTAACTTGCTGCTTGCTCTCTTGCATTGCCAGAGAAGATCCCAGCTACTTCGTGCTGAAGGGAGCACCGAGGAAAGTTGGACTCAGGGAAACAGGGCCCCAGAATCCACAATCTTTTCTCAAAGATTTGCATAGCAGATGCAGAGAATCGGCTCTCAAAAGTCCACACAGCCTTGGAGAATGAGCTTATCAGTGATGATCAGTGTGGACTGAAACTACAATACCTAAGATTTATTGGGCTCCTTATGATGTCATGGGTATTGTTCTAAGCATTTTATTAACTTGTCCGCCTAACAACACTTTGGGGTTAGCACTAATATTATTACCCTTATATTTATAGATGAGGAAACTGACACAGAGAAGGTATTTGCTCACAGTTCACCCCTGTGGAGAAGTGGAGCTGAAAGTCAAGCCAAGCAGTCTGACTCCAGGGCCCTTGCTCTCTAGATCACCTCAATGACATCTTCTCAAAGACCAAGACTGGGGGCCCAAAAGCCAGGCGAACTTTCCTGAATGTTCTACGTTAGTTAAGATTGATAGGACTTACTTGACCGTGATTGATGGGGAAGGAAGTCCTAGCAGGAACTGCTATTTAATTTCTTACCAGCCCAGGAAGATGGGGGTTTATAGCAGATTAAATTGTATTTTATTTAAAAGTAAGATGACATGTCTTTTACCGAGTATTGTGGTGTAAAATTCTCACCCACAACTACAGGGACTAAAGCATAAGGCCGGTCATTTTCCTCCCATTCCCTGGAAAACCAGGTAAGTTTAAAGATCAAAATTCACAGTGTGTTTTCCAGGCAATCCAAGGAGCTAAATGGTTTTGCTAATCTCAGTAACATACATTCTTTAGGATGATGGAAAAACAGAGCCTTTTAAATTGGGAAGGATTTTCAATCTCCTGAGGAACTTAGAGGTTTAAATTAATTAGCAGAGAGACCTTTGGCTTGGGAATTGAGGGTCCTAGTTTTCCATTTTCTGGGTGCTTTGCTGTATGACCCTGGATAAATTCCTCAGCTTTGGGACCTCAGTTTCCTTATCTATAAAATGAGAGGATTAGAATAAATCACTCTAAGAGTTTATGATTCGCTTTTTTTTTTTTTTTTTTTTTTAAATCTCATGACAACACTTTGGAGAAATACTAGAGAGATAAGAACTCAGAAAGGTTTTTTGTTGTTGTTGTTGTTTTATGTGAAGTGTCTGTTTAGTTAAACAGGTGTCAGAGGCCCCACCATGGAGC
>PVKH010035801.1:0-11688 GCA_004027955.1 Chaetophractus vellerosus
GTGATTTTCAAAATTACAACATAGTTTTCTTCGAAAGCATATAGAAACATAAATTCTTGTAGTTTGACAGAGAGGATGGTTATATTTCTGTTTATAAGCATTCTCTCTTTAGTGCAGGTTGATGTCGTATAAGACAACTTAATTTCCTGGGTGTTCTTTTAACTTGTTAGTTATTTCAAAGGGTGATAACTTATTTTTTTTAAGTTAGGCCAGTATAAAAATTTTATTGGGAATTGGGGGAAAAGAACGTAGCTTCCTGAGAAATGGGAGAGAAGGACAGAAATATGCACCGAGAGGTAACATTTTTAATGCTTTAAACTTAGATTAGTCCATCAACATATATTATTGATCACTTAGTTGGGTGTTTTAATGTGGTATAACATAATTTTGGAGGGCTTTTTAAGTCTAAACTTTTCACTTAAGATAATAATGAATACATGACTGTAATGCTTTCTAAAAGTTTAAGTGGGATCAATGGTAGAGATTTGAATGGATGTTGTGACTCTCTGCTATACATCCATACATTAAATCCTTGCAGACTTGAATTTTCATTGTTTGTTTCCAACCTGTTGTGGTCTTGATCTGGTAGTTCATGTCAGATTCTTTTTTCTTGGCTCCACTTCTCATTTATAGTTTGTCTTCTGTTAGATTTGTTATTTTGCATCTGAATTCTGATTTCTCATCAAGCTCTGGACTGGATCTGTCCATTGTTGCTTTTAAATTTTTCTAGCTTTTTCAGATAGTATACCTCCCCTAGTTTGATCCCTGAACCCCAACTCATTACTGTGGCCAGGAGGCATTATCCTTCTCCAGAGAGAAACTAGAAGTGGAGCTTGACACATAATCTGACTTCCTTTTGTAGCTACAACATTTTATGGATTTCCAGAGATGAGAGATTTCAGTTAAATTAAAAGGTAAATTTTACAATGGCTATGTAACTAGTTAGAAATTATAATGAAAAACAGATCTCATGCAAAATAGCATTTGAACAAACTTCCTAAGGGATTAGGCGTTTATTCCCCTCAAGTTCCTCTTCTCCCCATTAATGTTACCTACTAGTGGCAAGGCATACCTTAATTTTTACGTTTGCTAATTAGTAAGTCCCTTTTTTGGGTTTCCCAGGTGCTATGTCTTTGAAATAGAAATACAAGACAGTTCTTCCTAAAGGATCATAGCAGTGAACATAGAGAACAAAAACGTGCTCTCATGGAGCTTACATTCCTTCTGTTGTCTACTCCTTCCTCCTGTAGCTATGAGTTAATAGTCATTAAAGAGTTCCAGGTGTTCTTCCAGTTACTCTGAGGATACTTTATCATTTAATTCTAACAACAATCATATGAACTAAGGCTTCTTTTATTATTCTTGTTTGACAAATGAGAATACTGAGGCATAGGGGGGTATAAAGCTCAAAAGTAGCGTACCTGTGAAAGGAGCTCAGAAATCTGGTTCCAGAGTCCGAACTATTAATCTGCTATATTTCTTCTTCTTCTTCTTCTTTTTTAATTAGGGACATTGTGAGTTTACAGTGAAATTATGCATAAAATGCTGGGTTTCCATATATGACCCTATTAACACCTTGCCATTAGTGTTTGGTACATTTGTTACAATTGATGGAAGCACACTTTTATAATTGTACTGTTAACTGTAGTCTATAGTTTACCTTGGAGTTCACTGTTTGTGTTGTAAGTCCATGGATTTTTTAAAAATTCATTTATTTTTTATTTTTATTTCTTTGGATGTACCAGCAATTGAACCTGGGACCTCATACATGCAAAGCAGGCGCGCTCAACCACTAAGCTACACCTGCTCTGCTTTGAAAAAAATTTTTTTCCCTATGGATTTTTAAAAACATTTTTATACTAATAACATATATCAACCTAATATTTCCCCTTTTAACCACAATCAAATATATGTCATTGCTGTTAATTATGTTCATAATGTTGCACTACCATCTCAGTCATGAATCACCAAAACTTTCGCATCGTCCTAAATAGAAACTGTACAATTTAAGCATTAACTCCCTATTCTCTACCACCATTCCATTGTCTGGTAACCTGTATTCAAGACTGACTCCATGAGTTTGCTTATTGTAATTATTTCACAATATTTGTTCTTTCATGTCTGGCCTGTTTGACTCAACATGATGTCTTTCCTTTCTACAGCTGAATAATATTCCATTGTGTGCATTTACCATTTTGTTTAATTCATCAGGTGTTGGACACTTGGATTGCTTCCATCTTTCGCATTTGTGAATAATGCTACTATGAACATCAGTGTGAAAAGGCAATTACAATTTTTTGTTGTTGTTGCAATTTTTATTGGGATTGCATTGAATATGGAAATCAGTTTGGGTAGAATTGACATCTTAACCATATTTTTTCTTTCAATCCATGAACATAGAATATTCTTGCATTTATAGGTCGTCTTTAATTTCTCTTAGCAATGTTTTGTGGTTCTCTGTGTACAAGCCCATTACATCCTTGATCAGATTTATTCCTAAATATTTGATTTTTTTTTTTTGCTATAGTCAGTGGAATTTACTCTTGATTTCAGTTTCTGATTTTTAGCTACTAGTGTCTAGAAACATTACTTAGTTTTGAGTATTGATCTTGTAGCCTACTGTGTTGCTGAATTCATCTATTAGCTCTAGTAGCTTTGTCTTGGAATTTTCAGGATTTTCTGTATATAGGATCATGTCATCTGCAAATAGGGAAAGTTTTTACTTCTTCCTTTACAATTTGGAAGTCTTTTATATCTATTTCTTGCCTAATTCCTCTGGCTAGAACTTCTGGTACAATGTTGAAAAATCGTGGTGACAATGGCATATTTGCTTTATTTCTGGTGTTAAAGAGAAAGTGTTCTGTCTTTCACCATTAAGTATGATGTTAGTGATGGGTTTTTCTTACATGCTTTGAGGAATTTTATCATGTTTAGGAATTTTCCCTCTATTCCTAGTTTTCTGGGTGCTTAGCTTTGTCACATGCCTTTTCTGCATCAATTGAGATGATCATGTCTTCGTTCTGTTAATGTGTGGAGTATTACATTCATTGAGTTTCTTTTGTTGAACTACCCTTGCATTCCTGGAATAAATGCCCACGTGATCATGGTGTCTAATTCTTTTCATATGCTATTGAATTTGGTTTGCTGGTATTTTCTTGAGGATTTTTGCATCTATATTAATAAGGGTTATTGGTCTGTAATTTTCTTTTCTTGTGGTGTCTATCTGCTTTGATATGAGACTCTTTTGGTCTCGTAGAATGCTTTAGGGAGTATTCCTTCCTCTAGTTTTTTTGGAAGAGTTTGAGCAGGATTGATTTTAATTTTTGTTGGATGTTTGGTAAAATTCTCCTATGAAGACATCAGGTCCTGGGCCTTTCTTTGTTGTTTTTTTTAAAAAATTAATTAATTAATTAATTAATTAATTTTTGAATGTTGAAATCTGGTAATCTGTGATGACAGGGATTTCTATTCACAGCAACATTACTGGCACCTTAAATATTTATCTCTGCCATAATCTTTGTTATTTACTTCCCTTTTTTTTTTTTTAGCAATGCAAGTTTGCTCTTATATTTTTAGTTCTTCTAGTTTTTAGGTTGGGTCTCTGATTTGAAATATTCTTTTTTAATATAAGCATTTGGAGTTTTAAATTACCCTCTCAGCACTGCCTTTGCTGTATCCTATAAGTTTTGGTATATTGTGTCTTCATTTTCGTTTGCCTCAAGATATTTCCTAATTTCCCCTTTAATTTCCACATATTTGTGGATTTTCCATTCTTCCCTCTGTTGTTGATTTCTAGCTTCATTCCATTTTGGTCAAATAAGATAGATTGTGTGATTTCAATATTTTAAAAATTTATTGAGACTTAATTTGTGACCTAAGATATGATCTGTCCTGTAGAATAAACCATATGCACTAGAGACTAATGTGCTTTCTGTTGGTTTTGGGTGAAGTGTAGTGTACATGTCTGTTGGTCTAGTTGGTTTAGGGTATCGGTCAGGGCTTCTATTTCCTTATTGATCCTCTGTCTAGATGTTCTATCATTATCAAAAGCAGTGTATTAAAGCATCCTACTGCTAATGTAGAGCCTTCAGTTTCAGGAAAAATTCCCTAAACAAATAACATGAATTTCCAGAATAAGTCTGTCAATATTTGCTTCATATATTTTGGGGGCTGTACTGTTAGGTGCATATAAATAATTGTTATGTCTTCTTGTTGGATTAACTTTGTTATTGGTACATGTATTAGTCAGCCAAAGGGATGCTGATGCAAAATACCAGAAATCTATTGGCTTTTAAAAAGGGTCTTTATTTGAGGTAGAAGCTTACGGTTACCAGACTATAAAGCATAAGTTACTTCGCTCACCAAAATCTGTTGCCATGTGTTGGAGCAAGATGCCTGCCGATGTCTGAATGGGTTCAGGCTTCCTGGTTTCCTCTTTTCCTGGGGCTTGTTTCTCTCCGGGTTCAGCTACTCTGCTTTCTCCACAAGGCTAGCTGTAGATTTTCAGGCAAACGGCTTGTCTCTCTTCCCGGGGACCCTGCTGTGTCTAATCGAGCTTTCTCTCTGCTCCTCTGTGTGCTTCCTTCCTGGGCTCCGGCATTAAAATTCCAACAACAAAACTCCAACTAACTCCCCTGCTCTGCCATGTAGTTTTCTCTGTGAGTCCCTGCCCAGCAAGGGGGCGGGGATGCAACATCCTACTGATGTGGCCCAATCAAAGCCTTAATCATTATTTAATTAAGTAAAAGGGAAATCTCTGAATCCAATACAATCTTATATGCAAACAGGCCAGTTTACAGACAAAATCCAATATCTGTTTTTGGAATTCATAAATAATACCAAACCACTACAGTATATAATGTCTGTCTTTGTCCCTTGTAACAGTTTTTGACATAAAGTGTATATCTACCCCAGCTCTTTTTTTGGTTACTGTTTTCATGGTATATTTTTATTCCATCCTTTTATTTTAAACTTACCTACCTGTGTCTTTGAATTTAAGATGAGTCTCTTGTAAGCAGCATATCATTGGACATACTTTTTTATTCATTCTGCCAATTTCTCCCTTTTGACTGGAGAGTTTAATCCATTAACATTTAAGGTACTACTGATAATCCAGGAGTTTCTTCCATTTTCCTATTTTGTCTTTTTAAGTCTTATACCTTTTTTGACCCTCAATTCTTCCATCTTTGCCTACTTTGGTATTTATTTTTTATTTTATTTCTTGTAGTGTACCATATTGAATCCCTTCTCATGTCTCTATGGCTATATTTTTCATGTATTTTCCTTGTAGTTACCATGGAGTTAAACTTTATCATCCATATATATATAGCAGTCATATTTGATTTGATAACAACTTGACTACAATTCATTTATACAATGTATTCCTTTGCCCCTGTCCCCCACATAATTTTATACTTGTTACAAACTATATCTTTGTACATTGTATGCCCCAAACCATAGATTTATCATTACTTTTTGTGCCTTTGCATTTTAGCACCTGCTAGAAGTAAAAAATGGAGTTATATACCAAAAACAAAAAAACAACAAAAACCCCATAATATTACTGGCATTTTTAATTACCTAGTGGTTACCTTTACCTGAAGATTTCATTTCTTTTTGCCGCTTTGAACCACTATCTAATGTCCTTTCCTTTCAGTCTGAAGAACTCCCTAGTGGTAATGAACTCACTCAGGTTTTGTTATCTTGGAATGTTTGAATCTGTCTCTCATTTTTGAAGGAAAGTCTCACTGAATGTAAAATTCTTGGTTGAAAATTTTCTGTTAACACATTAAGTATTTCAAGCCTCTGCCTTCTTGACTCCATTCTTTCTGATGAGAAGTTGGCACTTAAATCTAACTGATACGTCCTTGTTCATAACCTATGGTATTTTCCTTTCAGCTTTCAGAACTCTGTCTTCCTCTCCTTTCCTTTGCATTTTTTAAAAATTATTTTTCTCACCCCCGCCCCTGCCCTGCTGTTTGCTGTCTCTGTCCATTTGCTGCGTGACACTCTGTGTCTGTTTATTTTTCTTTCTCTTTTTCTTTCTTTCTTTTTTTTTTTTTTGTCTTCTTTTCACATTTTTCTCCTCCAGTCTTCACCGGGATTTAATCCTGGGGACCTCCGATGTGGGAGAGAGGCACCCTCTGTTTCTCTTTTGTTGCTTCATCATCTTGCTGCATTGCTTGCTGCGCAGGCCTGGCATGTCCTTATCAGGAGGCCCTGAGGGATCGAACCCAGGTCCTCCCATATGGTAGATGGAAGTCCAATTGTTTGAGCCACATCCACTTACCCTCCTTTGCATTTCACAGTTTGACTCCCAGTGTGCTGTGGCATATTTCTTTTCAAGCTTATCCTGTTTGGTGTTGTCTGATCTTCTTGGATGTGCATATTTATGTCTTTTGTTAAGTTGGGAAGTTTTATGCCATTATTTCCTGGATTATCCTTTCTGTCTTTCTTCTTCTTTAGGGACCCCCATAATGCATGTATTTGTATGCTTGATGGTGTCCTAGACATCTCTTATGCTATTTATGCTTTTTATAATACTTTTTATTTCTGCTTCTGAGCCAGATTCCTTTCAGTTGTCTTGTCTTCTAGTTCACTGATTCTTTCTCCTGCCAGTTCTAATCTGCTGTTAAAACCCTCCTGGGAATTCTTCATTTCAGTTATTGTGGTCTTTCTCTCTAGTAGTTCTGTTTGGTTCCTTTAAAAAATTTTTCCGTATCTTTACTGAGAGTCTCATATTGCTCATTCATTGTTTTCCTGATATACTTACTGATATGATTACATAATGATTCTTTCTCTGTATTTTCTTTTATCTCCTTGAGCAATAATCAGTTATCCTTGAAATAATTTTTTAAAAGTCTTTGCCTGGTATGCCAGTCTGGTCTTCTTTTTGATGTTTTCTGGATTTTATCTTCTTCCTTTGGATAGGACATAATTTTGTTCGTCTTGTAATCTTTTTTTGAACACTGAACACTTAAAAATTTTAAAATGCTAACTCTGATTTTTTATTCCCTGAGGTGTCTGTTGAGTTTGCATCTAACTTTTGATGTGAGAGATTTTCTTGAGTGTCAGGAGCTAAGGGAATCACTCAAACATAAGCATAAAACAGCTGTCAGAGTCTTTGAAAATTGGCTTTGCTTTGGCTGGTGCTCTCCTTCAGAGTTCAGCCCTCCCGTCAAGAAGGTCAGCTGAAGGTGAATGGAAAGTTCAGTGTCCTCCCTGTCTTTTCTGGTTCTGTCTTTTGTCCTGGGCTTGTCCTTGTTAGTGGCCTTAGGAGTTCCTCTTTTACAGGAATTTGAATGTTTCCACCCTACTCCCCAGAAAACACCTTCTCTTCTGGGTGTTCCCTGCTGGTCCTATAGGAGGTAAGCCTTTGCTCCAGGCTGCTTAGGTCAACTGTTCCTTAATCTCTTTTTGCTGTTACAAGCTGTTTTTGCCCTGGAGGGCAAATTCTGGGAGAGGGAGCATGCTGGACAGGACTTTTCCAAGTTAGTTTTCCCCAACTGGAACAAGTCTAAAGACCCACAAAAGAAATGCTGGTCCTCTCCACATTGCTCTGGAAAAGGACTAAGGGAGGGCCTAGGATGGGTGGGTACCTGGAGATTCCTCTGGCTCCCCAGCGCTGTGCTTTGTTGGCAGCTACCCAGCCCATCAACTGTCCCCTGCAGCTTTGAGGAAGCCTGCTGTCTTTAAATCTCCTCCACTGTCTGTCCAGGACTGTTTGGTACAATGGCCACCTTCAGAACTGGTCCCCCAGGGGTTTGAACTAGCTAATCAAAGCAGTGATGATCAAACAGGCCAGACACCCCTGGATCTTAGGGACCAAGGTTTTTATGTCCCACCATGACACCAACATGCTGCATCAGGAGTTAGGTTTGAATACCTCCCTGCTACCAGCTGCAAGACTGGGGAGTGGGCAACAGCCTCCACCTCCACCCCCCCCCCCCCAGTTCTCTTATATTTGCTGTGATTTGCAAGCCTCTTCCTCTCCTTCTTCCTTAGATGCCGCACAGTGTTCTACCAGACTCTGTAGGTTTCAGACAGTTCCTGCCTGTTTAGTAGTTCTGGTGGAGGGACTAATTCCTGGAGCTTCCTATTTCATCATCTTCCTTATATTTCCTTTTGATTTTTAGGTTTATGTTGCCAAGATATGCTAAAAAGAGGGATATAATAAAGTATTAGGAGAGAAAGAATAAAATAATGCTGCTGTTATCAGTGAACTTTATCTCTGACCCTCTCAGCACGTAATTCTATTTTGGCTTAAGGTATTCCTCTGTTTAATATTTGAGATTTTCTAGGTTAATGTTTCCAAAAGATTTACTACCTCTTCCTTTCATATTTCTTCGTAATATGTATTTCTTGTTTAGACCACCTTAGAGTGTGAATTTCTGTGAAACTTGGAAGATTTCATTTTACTTTGGCATTCTCTTTAGTTACTAAAAGAGCTAGAAATTCTGACTCATATATAGGCTAAATTTTGAAAACAGAGGTTGAAGCTCATGTTTTATTGGTTGAATGCTACTTAAATTCTCTTTATAATGAAGGTAAAAGTATATATTCTTTCATGTTGTTATACAAAATTTTATATTTAATGTCCTTCACTTGAAATCATAAACATAGGTGACAGAATCATAATTATGGTAAAAATAGTTAATGAGTGTACTGTTTCTATGTAGGTACAAAGTATTCCTTCCAGATACTGTTGAAAAGCCATTTTACAAATAATATTGTCATTTACTGGTTGATTTGCTTAGGAAATTATGTGACAACACTTCACCATCTGTATATGTGTGTGTGTATATATATGCATTTATACATATATTGCTAAGAGATTCCTTAGAGGACTATTCAGGTAAAAGATATGAATTATAAAAGAAAGGCCTGGATTAATGAGATTGTATTCTATAAATTTTTACTTGTATAGGGAATTGCTATGATTAAAGCATAGGTCATGGTACTACATGTAATTGAAAAGAAACTGTGCTTCAGATATTGTATCTTAAATCCCTGTTCTTGATTCAGTTAATAAGCCTTTATGAAACAGGGTGTTGTGCTAGTAAATGAGGCTAGCATATAATATTCATCAGGCTAGCAGTCATACTCTGTGTGTGTGTGTCTCTCTCTGGTTGTTTTGTTTTGTTTTGTTTTCTTTTTTGTTCCTTTTCTCTCTCGTGTTTTGGCAGAGTGCGTGACAAACAGGTCAGAATATTGTGTCTTTTAGTAGATGGGGTATTGTGAGTCTGTGTTTGTATACATGCAGATGTGCTTTTGCACACACATGCTTAAATCATCACAGAGATGATAAAATTGTCCAGACAAGAAGTAAGTTATCAGGGCATAAATTAACTGGCATCTGTTGGAAGCCTCAATCTGCTGATAGATTATTTACTTGTTTTGATTTTTCATCACTCAGAAGTTTGACAAAATGAGATAGGCATTTATTTTGTATTTCATTATATCTGTAAGAACTTATTGGAGAAATGGAACAGAGAAAACTCATTGGGCAAAGTGGTCAGATTAGCTTCGAAGACAACATTGGTGATCCTGAGAAATATACCTTAGATACTAGAAAAACATGCAGAGAAAAAGAGGGATATATATGTTCTCTTATGTGTAGTATCTTCAAAACCAAAATAAGAAAGAATGGGGGCACTCTTGAATATGAAAATGAAAATTAGCACAAGGCCTGGTATGTTGGAAGTACTTAATAAATATGTGTTTAAAAAATGTCGGATGTTTCCAACATGGAAGAAAAAAGGCAAAGTACTCCCAGTTCAAGGGCAAAAACCTATAAAATGGAATAGAGGGATATGTGACCAAGGATTAATATAAGATTTCCTATAGTCTACCTATAGATAGGAATAGTGTTAGAATGGGTTATGCATAATATACAAAAATAAGTATTAATTTTAAAGCAATGCTTAGAACAAAAATAATGATTAAGAGATGGGTATAATGTTAAGTGAAGACTGGAACCAGAACTTACTATTTCTTTGTTTATATCTTCTCCACCAAGGAATATATTTTTTAAAGTTGTATGGGCCTGTAGAGCAAAATGTACAGTTTTTTTTAAAAGCAAAGTTGGATTTGCTTTATAAAACCTGAGTCTGAATTATAGAAGGATGAGTAGAGAGTAAGAATGTGCCAGGTTATGTTAAATGAATAAAATATCCATGCATTGAGGTTCTGAAAATCCTGAAATCATCACTAGAACTGTTGGCAGATGATCCAGAAACCTGGCAATGGACTTTATTTTCGAAGTTAAGAGGGTTAGAGGCTTAGAGAAGAAGAAGGACAGGTAAAATGGTGATTTCTACCTTTTAAAGTTGTACTGGATTAAAACTAAAAATATAATAGTTTAAAGTTTAAATATATATTAAACATAGATTTAAATTTAAATTATACCCTTCTAAAAAGAGTGTAAATTGGTACAGTATTTTTAGAGGGCAATTTGGCAGTAAAAAAATGTGTAAATGTTGTGTAAACATTCATTACGAGGAATCTGTCTTAGAAAAATTGCAGTTGAGAAAGGATATTCTACAGCATTGTTTATAGTAGTAAAAAATTACAGGGTAAATTTTCACAATTGAATGGTTTAAAAACATTTATGGCACCTAAGTATTATGAAATCATATTTAAGCAAATGAGGCCAAGTATCAATGCATTTCTGAGTGAAAAATGCAGATTGCATGGGAATATGTAAAGCATTCAATTTTTGTGTTTCTTTTGTATTATATAAATTTGTACATTTATTGACACCAGGTAGTGTGAGTTGTCTTTTTTTTTTTTTAAGATTTATTTTTATCCCCACCCCCACCCCCCACGTTGTTTGCGCTTGCTGCCTGTTCTCTGTGTCTGTTCGCTGTGTGTTCTTTGTCTGCTTGTCTTCTCTTTAGGAGATACCTGGAACCTCTCATGTGGGAGAGAGGCACCCAATCTCCTGAGCCTCCTCAGCTCCCTGCGTTGTTGTGTTTTTCATTGTATTTCCTCTTTTAAAAAAAAAAAATTTATTTTTTAAATTAATTAAAAATTTTTAAAAAGATACATTGATTATATAAATGTTACACAACATTTTGGGGGTACCCTTATGCCACACCTCCCACAGCCTCCCACATATACATCCTTCATCACTGTGGCACATCACCTGCAATAGATATATACATTTTGGGGCTTTGCCACTCATCATGGACCACAGTTCACATTGTAGACCACACTGACTCCCACACAGTTCTGCATGATATATGATGATATAAAATGGCCTGTATCCTCCCTGCCCCCAAAGTGTCCTGTGGCCACTGGCTCCACATAATTTTGTAATTTCTTCCATTGCGTGAATCACAACAAGTCTATAACAGGATACCAGCAAGTCCACTCTAGTCTGTAACGCTTCCCCTAATCCCGAGGAGTCTGGGCTGGTGATGTCCCCTCCACTACCAAGTGAGAGGGGACTTATATCCCGTGGATAAGATGGACGAGATTATCCTGCCTGCAGCTGCAGACTCTCTCCATTCCCCGGGATAGCCATCGTCCATCATCATCTCCCCACTAGGTGTCCTGGGTGAGTCCGATGAGTTGTAGAGTAGGAGTTGCAGGTCCACCGAGCCTCTGGACCCAGCTGGCACATGGACAGCCTGTAGTCTCTGCTCTCTGGAAGTACACCTAAAACTCTGGCATCACATATAGGTT
>PVKH010035803.1:0-11686 GCA_004027955.1 Chaetophractus vellerosus
CACTGTATGATTCCAACTATACGACATTTTGCAAATGGTAGAACTATAAAGACAATGAAATGATCAATGGTTGCCAGGGGTTGGTGGGGAGGGAGGAAGGATGAATAGGTAGTGCACGGGACATTTTAATGGCAGTGAAACTATTCTGTATGATAAAGTAATGGAGGATACATGAACTTATGCATTTGTAAAACCCATAGAACTATGCACCCAAAGAAAGTAAGCCATGGACTTTGGTTAATAACAATGTATCAATATTGATTCATCATTTATAACAAATGCACCACACACCTGCAAGATGGCAATACTATAAAATAGGGAAACTATTTTTGTGTGGGGGTGGGTATAAGGAAACTTTGTACTTTCTGTGCAATTTTTCTTATAAACATAAACTGACCTAAAAATAAAGTTTATCATTTAAACATATAGGCTCTCCTGATACCAAAAGACAAATTGATAGACAATATGAATGAGACAGATAGGAAAATTAGAGGATTGATCCAAAAAGTATATCAGCCAACCAATGAAAGTTTTAGAAATAGGGTAAAGCGATGACAGGGGCATGGAAAATGTTATACTATTATAATAAAAGACATTTCCCAAAACAGAAAGGCATGTGCTTCCAGAATAAAAAGGTCCATCAACTGCTCACCCCAATGCATTACAAAATAAGCCTAAGAGAATAATAATCTAACTTTAGAACACCAGGGACATAAAAAAGATCCTAAAACATACTGGAGACTGAGGAGGGATATCAAATAAATATCAAATAATCTATGAGAGATTGGAATCCAATGTAACAAACTTCTCATATAAGAACCTGAAATAGAGAATGCAGTGGAGTATTGCTTTCAAAATTCTGAGAGGAAATAAATGCTTTGCAGCCTAGAAATCTATAACCTGATAAAGTATCAATTAAGCATGAGAGGAGAGTAGAAATGATTTTCAGACTTAGAAAGCTTCATCTTTCTTACATTCACCCCCTCCTGCAGAAGCTGCTGGTAGATGAGCTACAGCAAATTGAACAGCAATTAGGATCCAAGAAAGATAGCATCTCAGCCGAGAAAAAGCCAGTGAAGTTCCAAGAAGGCAGTCTAGAGAGCAAACCATCCTAACTGTAGCAGGAGCATGGAGGAATCCATCAAGATGCCACCAACGAAAAGTGGGAATGGTAGCACCTGGCTAAGTTTTACAGAGTTAAAGAAAACAATATTGATGTGAAAAAGAGGCCAAAAAGCACAAAACAGAGAACTGCACATGAAAGAAAATGTAATGATTATTCACAACTTGGCTCAAGAGTGAAGGACAATTACATAATCATGATACTGAATGGAGAATTATTCATTATATTTAGAAGAAGGGGGCAAGAGGGAGATTGAAAGAGAGCTAAAATCCTCATATTCCATCTGAGGGAGTCAATAGATAATGTCTAAATAATTGAATCAAAGAATAATAACATAAGCACATTATTCAAAAATCTGTAAATACCAGAGATAAAGCTAAACATATTGAAAACCATTGCCTCTTGGGATTGGGACTGAGCATTGGCAAGAAGTGAAGCAGATAATTGCTATTTTTTGTTTGTGTATAGTGAGGATTTTGATGTGTTTTGCTTTTTCAACAAGAACGTGATTGCTTTTTTTAAAAGTTAAACAATTTTAAAAAGGTGATGCATTTCAATGTTATTGTGAAAACAAAATCAATATAATGTGCATTGAGCATAGCATCCTGGGTCCTATGACCTTCTCTTCCTGTGTTTCTTCTATCTCTGACCTACGATGTTTTCTTCTCTCTCTGTAGGTCACACTTATCATCAGATGCAGTTGCAGTGAATGCTCACTCCACCTAGCACAGTGCATGTTGAAGTAGAAAGAACAAGAGCTTGGACTTGGTTATGTATGTACTAGCTAAGATGTAACTGGTCTGCACCTGAGCTTGGAGAGGGAAAATCTTTTGCCCAATTTCCTCTTTAGCCAATAATACCCACCTCTTAAGGTTGTAATGAAAATCAAAAGCAATTTGGGGGGGGGCGGGGAGGGCGTTAAGTGGCTGTATTAGAGAAAGCCAGGTTTACAAAGGACTTAAGAATTGGAATTGGGGCCCTTCTTCTTGCCAAAGGTGAGCATGACATTGACAAAACACCAGTTGTATTGCACCCACCACTTGGCTCCTCATCTTCTGCTTGTTCACCATCGGAGTCTGGCCTCTCACTTTCCCAGCATGGGTCATGGAACCATGGACTTTATCTCCAAGCATGTGGCCAGCTACTTCCAGAGTGGTCAAGGCCTTCACCCACACAGGCCCAGGATAGTCTCATCCTCCAGGGGTGTGCCTGCTAGGAACACGACTTGCTCTTCCGGGACGATGTCCTCCCATGGCGATTTCTAAGGATCTGGGTCTACCAACTATGCACTTCTACTAAAAACCCTGGCTCAGAGAGTTACAATTGCGATGGTGTGTGTGTGAGGGTGGAGAAATGTTTAAACATCACACCAGCTGATTGGCTCAGATGGGGGCGACCCTGAGGTCAGGTGGCTGAATGGAATCACGAATGGACTCTGATAGCCAGGCTGCCCTAGCTCCTTTTTCTGCTTGTGGGAAACTTCTGCATTCCAGTAGAAGAAGAGCTGGGATGCGATGGGGCCATTGTAGAGGGAGGAGAAAACAAAGGTTCCAGCCATGAGGGTGTCTCCAGTTTCCTGAATGGAGGTGAACATTCAGGTGAAGGAGCCCCCAAACGGCAGAAAGACTGTGGTGGCCGAGAGCTGGCCCGTGTGCCCATTTTTGCAGTTGGTGGCTTCCTGGAGCAGCGTTCCCACCAGCACAGCAGGCATGCTGTGACCACAGCCAGGGACATCAGCGGTGAGAACAGGATCGGCAGGACCAGGCATAGCAGGCTGGAAGCATGACGCCTTTCACAGCCTGTCCTCTGTAGAGCAGGACCAGGAAGCAGATGGCGATGGGAGCATCAGGAGCAGGGCTTCACCCCAAGAGCTGCAGGGGAAGATGTTGGTGATGCTGTAGACCCCGGTCCCGGTCAACGCCACTAGCTCCAGCATTACCGACTGAAGACTCAGCCCTTCCACAGTCTTGGCTCCCAGGATTTTAATCACCTGGGGCAGCTTTACCAGAAGTGACCCAGACACAATGCCCAGGCCCTTGCTGAGGAGAATCTTGAGGCAGGGGATGTGAAGCAGGTCCCACTGGATGAAAATTTGGTTGTAGCGTTTCCCAGGTAGAAGAATCAGCACTAGAGCCCGTCTGAGCAGCCCGTCCACTTCGGCTGCCATATTGCCAAGGTTGCTGCCTCAAAAGCAATTTTGTAAGTAAAGGGCCTGGAGAGTGGCTGGTTCATTGAAGGCATTCTGCTGCAAAATGCAATGTTCCAAGCAGCACTATCCATCTGCTGCCTTTGGCATTTCTATCACCACCTTCACCTGTAAGTTTTACCTTTTCAGTGCTAGGAATTGCAAAGGCTTTAATCCATTAATTCATTCAATTGTTTGTTAATTCAACCTGTGGTCAGATCAATGAAGTTTTTTGGCTTATAGATTTTTGTTTTTAAAATGTCAAGTGTATGGTTTTTGTTTTTTTGTGTTTTTTTTTTTTACTTTTTTTTCATTGCATTCATTAACTATTTAAACATATTGACCTAGTAAAGTTAATGTATACAGACTGGGCTCAAACATGCTCTAATAGATTATTTTTCAGCCATTTATTTTCAGTATCCATAGTTCAATTCATAAACATGTGATAAACATACTTTCCAATTTATCTTACAAAATAAACATTTTCCCCATAAAATACCTTTTAGAATGACAGTATTATTTTCATAAAGAATTATCCAAATGATTCATAGTTTTTATATTAGGCATTTGCTTATTAGAAACTGCCTTTGGTTGTGTTTGTTCTCAATAAGTATATTTCATTAAAACATCCTTTTGAAAAATGTTTAAAGATTCATTATTATGCAACATATCACCCTTGAACTTGGATAGCTTTGTCATTTGTCTGCCTCCCCATCAGATGGTAATTTCCCTAGTATGGGGGCTGATTTTTTCTCTTTTTAGTATCTAAAATACCTAGCTTTGCACTTGACACATACTAGGCATGCAACAAATATTTTTTTAATGTGTTGGCTGTATCTGGTGCCCAGCTCTTCTCTTAGAAAATCTTATTTTGCTGTCCCTCTTTGGTTCATGGGCTCCAGAAACAGCCTCTCTCCTTCTTTTCCTTCATTCCTTAGGGCAACTTCTCTTACAAGGGACAGACACCTAATGCACACTGACTTAGGTAAAAGACAAGTTATAAGCTTAGACAATTCAAGACAAAACTGGATTCAGTTGATCAAATGATGTTGTCTGGGTCTGTTGCTCTCTATCTCTTAGCTATATTCTTCCTTCCTGTTGGGCTTATTCTATGGCAGTCTTTTGTGGCAAAAAAATGTATTAGCAGCTCCACACTTGTGTCCTATCAGCTTAGCAAAAATAGCAAGCAGGGTATAATGAAAAGCAAACCCCTATTCTAAGCACTTTAGATACAGTAACTCATTTAGTCCTGACAATATCTATGAATTATCTGCATTTTGCAGATTAGGAATCAAAGGCATAGAGAGGTAAAGAAAGTTGCCTGAGGTGACAGAAGTTGTAGAACTAGTTTGCCTCCAGATTCTCTCTTCATGTCCAGTGGTCTATATTGCTTCTTTCTCAGATTTCTGTGCATCATTTGAGCATTGTTTTCAATGAAAAGCCTGACCCTTATTTGTCTGGTTTAGGCCGCATGGTCATCACTGAGCCAATCACTGTAGTTAACAAGAGCAGTTGATTGGCCAGGACTAGGCTGAGTGACCAACCTTGGGGACAGAGTTTGGATAGCTCTCATCATGAATGTTGGAGGTGATTTCCCAAAGGAAAATCATGGTCCTACTTTAAAGAGAAAGATATGGGCTCTGGAACAGACAAAACAATGGCTTTCTGCTGCATCTTATATTCTGCTTTGTCTCCTTTACAAAAGGGAGACTTGGAATGATGAGAGGAATCATTTGAATTATTTTTCTCCTCATATGGCATCCCTTTAGGAACTAGGACAAAAAGATCATTCTCACCAAATATGAGTAATTTACAGATTATGTTTGAAATGGAATATCACCTTTCATATCATTACTTATTATAATCTAGGCAATGTGTAAAATATTTCACTTTTTTCCTTGCTTTTTTTGGCTGACTTTTCATGCTCTTCCAAACAACTGAGAATGACAAATTTTGCTTAATGCAGATTCAACAGTTATATAATAATAATAAATTGTATCAACTGTTACTGACAAAATGTGCATTTATATATAAATATGTATATATGTAATAAATGAATACTAGGTTAACAAAGAAAACTAATGGAGGGACATACACTACCTGCATCTTATTCTGAGAGGGCTGCATCTACACCAGGCCCCAGAAAAAGTACTGGCCATTTTTTAGTTCTGAACCCATAAACATATTTGGATACTGGCTTACTTTAAAACAAACTCCTAAAGAGAATAATTGCCTTCGTTTCAATAAAGATTTTTAAACTTTTCTAAGCACATTCACATATATCTCATAAAACAACTGGTTTAAAGAGGGATTAGCAGACTATAAGGTTTCCAGAGCTGTGATCTAATAATCAAAACAAAACCCATTACAATGCTTGGCCGAGGATGGCTAAGTGGGGGAAGAAAGTGCTTTGGGAAAAAAAATAGCAAGGATTGGGTTGGAGAGATGTTGATGTTTACTAAAAGCCAAATGAAGTCCAGGGATTCTACTGACCTAGTACAGTTAGGAGTAAGTCAAAACTCATAGGCCCAAAAGTCAAGAAGAAATGACTAAGTCTCTAAGTTCAGAACAAAAAAGATTTGACGGAATCCTTGAAATCTGGCACATGCTATTTGTCTTTGGTCCCAGGAAGCATCATCCTTTAAGATGGCATGAATCTCTGTTTCTTAAATCCAGCAGCAGCTGATTATGGAATGTTTAGTGAACAACAGGTGAAACTTGAGCTTTTGTCATATACATTGGTAGACTTGGTTTCATAAGGAAATATTTGTCTCATTTATTTATATTAAAAGCAGGAATGAAAGACAAGATGCAGCAGAAATGCAACAGCCAAATAAACAACAACAAAAAAAAAGCCAACAAAAAGCAGTAGAATTCCAGGTAAAAACCCTGATGGTTAGGCTGGTACGAATAGCAGCAGATTTTAGATACATATAGAATGTAGAGTTGGGGAAAAGGGGGTCAATTCAACTGTTGATTGGAGAGCAATTGAACTCTTGTAGAAAATTGTAATTAGAAGGTAAAACATTTAGTGGAACATGGGAACATTGAAAGTGGGGATACTAGAAAAAGTATTTTTTATCTTGAAGTTGAGACTAAAATAGCATATTTGTGTGGTTCATTAGATTACTTCCTTTTAAAAGGAAGTGGAAGGTCTGCTTCTCAGAAGATAGAGTAGGCATACAATTCCCTATTCCTTTTGTTAAACACAATAAAAATCCTGAACATTATATATAAAGCAAGCATAAGGAGACTCTGAATGTTTGAAAGAAGGCAGACAGATAGGGACTGCAGAACCCCCAGAAAGACATGGTGGTGAGTTTTCTTTTTACATTATAACCCAGACTTGGAGCAGAAGAAACCAAATTCTAGAAATGCTAACAGCCGCTAACAAAAAAAGGCTGATTTCTTTAATGAAAGGGCAGGAAAATGCAGATAGAAAAATAAAAATCTTTTCTACCATAACTGCTCTACTCTTGCCAAATATTACAGTAAAAACTGTGGCTGCACCACCACTCACACCAGCAAAGGCCAAATGGAAGTTGTACCCTCACATCCTCCTGCCAGGATGGTGTTAAAGATAGTCAAACAGGGGACCTCAATTTCATGGCCACCAGAATGTAACAAGTTCTCCCACCATGATAGTGTTAGTGGAGAGCACCATAGGGAGTGTGGAGTTATACCCTCATCTAACAGTACAAAGAAGACAATCCTGCCCCTCCATGCTGAGGTGTTAAAAGAGGAATCCTGTGGAAAATCAGGACTTTTACCACTGTCCAGATGCTACCCACCAGTGGTGTTAGTGAAAGCTATGTGGGGAGCAGTAAGGAGACACTCCTACCACTCCCATCTAGATAGTTATTGGTGGAGTCTAGTAGAGAGCCAGAACTCCCACTCCCACACAGTACTGATGAGCACACCTCTCCACTCAGGTGTCAACCTGGGCTGAATGGGGAAACTGGAATTCTACCTGCATTTGGCAATAATAAGACAGTGGCTCTCTGCACTGCCAAGGTGCTGTCAGAGAAAGCCAACTAAAACAGAAGATTTAAATAAGAGCCAGAGTCACAGGACATAATATAAAAATGTCCATACTTCAATCAAAATCATTGTCATATAAAGAACCAGGAAACTCTCCAACTGAATGAAAAAGTACAATCAATATGTGCCAACACTGAGATGACAGTGATGTTAGAATTATATAAAGACTATTTCAAATTTGAATAAATATGTGTAAATGAGCAATTACATACTTGAAACACATTAATAAACCGATGGTCTCAGAAAGAAACAGAATATGTAAAGAAGAACAAAACAGAAAATTTAGAACTGAAAAATCCAATAATGGAAAATAAAATAAAAAGGCAAAAACCTCAATGTACGGGCTCAACAGCAGAATGCAAAGGACTGAGGAAAGAATCAGTGAAACCAAGATAGAACAATAGAAATCACCTGGTCTGCGAATAGAGACAAAAAAAGACTGAAAAATAAAAGCACAGAGGCTTAGCCTATGAAAAAAGAACAAAAATCATGTAATCAAAATTCAGAAGAGGGGAGAAAAAGAGAGCAGAGAGGAAAAACATACTCAGAAAAATAATGGTTAAAACTTCCTAAATTTAGCAAAGTGCATAATCCTACCAAATTCAAGTAGCTAAATGAATCCAAATAGAATAGACCAAAAGAAACCCATGACAAGTCATATCAGTCAAATTCCTGGAAACTACAGACAATTAAAAAATCTTGACAGTAACAAGAGAGAAATAAGCATTGCTTATAGTAGAAAAACAATTTGAATGCCAGGAGATTTCTCATCAGAAGCCATGGAGACCAGAAGGAATGAACACAACATTTATCAAGTGCTGAAATAAAAGAACCATTGTCCTGGTTTGAGTCTCTTATGGACCCCAGAAAATCCTCTTTTTAAAATTAACCCACTCCTGTGCCTGTAAACCCAGTGAGAATAAGGCCTTTTGATTAGATTCAACTAAGGGACTCTATGATTGGACTGAATTCAGTTGGGGTCCTTTGATTGGAGTATTTCACTGAGACAGGACCCAAGGTAAGCCTTAATCCTTTGCTGGAGTCCTGTATAAACTGAGGAGATGGGAGAGGCAGAGCATGCTATTTTACCCTGCCATGTGAGAGAAGATTCCAGGATCACTTGCAGCCACAGAAAGACAGAGAAACCCTGAGAGGCTGAGAGCGAGGTTAGAAGCTGGAACTAGCAGAGCAGTCCAAAATTGAAACAGTGAGTCCTGTAGGAGAGGGGAGAGATGAGCCCATGTGCCTGATCACCCTTAGTTGAGCTCAGAAGGAAAGAATCCAGGAGGAGAAGCAGAGACTAGCTGACATTTTGCTTTGCTACACGGCAGGAGTACAGGATCACCAGTGGCCAACCTTTGGTGAGATAGCATCTCTGATGATCCCTTGATGTAGACATTTTCACAGCCTCGTAACTGTAAGTTCTTACCCTAATAAATTCCCATTATAAAAGCCAACCAATTCCTGATTTTTTGCATTGGCAGCCTTTCGCAAATTGAGACAACCATCGACACGGAATCAATATCCAGAGAAGATACACTTCAGGAAGAAAGGGATAATCAAGACATTATTGGATGAAGCAAAATAAAGATAATTTATCCGACCTATCTTAAAAATATGGCTACAGAAAAAGCAATAAGTGAAGGAAGCTAGTAACAACAGGAAGAAAAACAAGTTAAGCAAATATATGGGTAAATAAAATCAATTTTTCTTCTTTTGCATTTTCTAAATTATGATTGATGGTGGAAGAAAAATTATAATACTGAAGTGATTCTAAATGAATGTAGAGGAACTATTCAAGAAAATTATATTATCAACAAGGGAGGTAGAGGAATTTAAAGTAAGATAAAATTATTACTCTAGTAAACTGAGATACATTAGGCACATACAATGTCATACTTAGAGCAACCAGTAAACAAGCTAGAAAAAGAGATAGACTCAAAAACACAATAGATAAATCAAAATATAATGTTTACAGTCATTGAAGTAACCCACAGGAAGCCATGAGAAAGAAAACAGAGAAACATAAGATGGCAGACTTAAGCCCTTACTTATCGTTGATCATATTAAATGTAAATAGTCTAAATATTCAAAATAAAAGACAAATATTGGAAGAGCAGATTAAAAAGTATGGCCCATATATATATACACTAGCTATAAGAAACTCATTTCAATCATAACAATGTAATCAAGTTGAAAGTAAAATAATAGAAAATATACATCATGTGAGCATTCATTAAACAACATCAGATAAGGTAGACTTTATGTCAAAGAAAATTACAAGAGCAGAGAGGGATATCACATAATGATAAAATGGTTAAACAACTAAGAAAGCATAACAAATAACAAAGCTGCAAAATGTATCTAACAAAAACTGATAAAGTTGAAATTATAGATGAATAGATGAATACACAATTACATTTGGAAACATCACCACTCCTTTCGTGGAAATTGATAGAATAACTAAATAGAAAATAAGCAAGGATATGGAACTCAATAAAACAATTAACCAACAGAGTCTAAATGACTTTCATATACCATTCCACCAAACAGCAGAATACATACTCTTTTCATGTACATGTAGTATATATACCATGATAGAACACGTCCTGGACCACAAAACAAAACTCAACAAATTTTAAAGGATTTAAATCATAGAGTGCTTTCTACAATTCCAATAGAATCAAATTAGAAATCAAGAATAATAATATAAGAGAATAAGGGGGAAATCTTCAAAAACTTGAAAACTAAACAACACAATTCTAAATAAGCCTTCAGACAAATAGGAAGTCACAGGGAAAAAAATGTAAATGCATTTAAATGAGTTAAAATTAAAATTCAATATGGCAAAATTTGTAGGACACAGTTAAAGTAGTTCTGAGAGGAAATGTTTATCACTAATGCAAACATTAAAAAGGAAATTCCCAAATCAAGAATCTAAGCTCCCACCTCAATGACCTAATAAAAGAAGGGAAAAATAAACCAAAAGCAAGCAGAAGGAAAGAAATAATAAAGAAAAGAAGAGAAATAAATGCAATTGTAAACAAACATAATAGAGAAACTCAATGGAAAAAAGAGTTAGCTATTTGAAAAGATCAATAGAATTGGCAAACCTCCAGCAAGAATGAGAAAGAAAAAAAGATCAAAAATACAGATTACTAAATCTAGAATGAATTGGGAAACATCTCTATAGATGCTGAAAATATCAAAAGGGAAATAAAGGAATACTTGAAACAAATTTTGCAAATAAACTTGAAAATTTATATGAAATGAACCAATTCCTCTACAATTGCACACTACCATAACTTACTCAATATGAAATAGGTAATTTGAATAACACTATAAAATTTATAATATAAAACCTATCCCTCCCTTTATCCTCCAAAAAATGGATGACCCTAGTACATCTGACTTCACTGGAGAATTCTACCAAACTTTTAAATAATAATTGGCACCGATTCTACCAACTTCTTACAGAAAATAGGAGGGAACACTTTTCAATTCATTTTATGAAGCTACTATGATGCTGATGTTAAAACTAGACAAAGACAATACCAAAGGAAAAAAGAAGAAGAAGAAAGCAAAAAAAAAAAAAAAAATAGAAAACTGCAGGTCAATGTCCTCACTGAATATAGATGCAAAAATCTTTAACTAAATATTCATAGATAGAATTCAGCAATATATAAAAGGAACTGGATATCTACATGCAGAAGAACGAAGTTAGAACTCTACCTCACACCATATACAAAAATCAACTTAAAATGGATCAAGGAACTAAATATGAGAGCTAAAACCATAGAACTCTTCAAATACTACACAGGGGCAAAACTTCATGACCAGGGATTTGGCAATGGATTCTTAGATATGATACCAAAAGCACAAGCAACAAAATAAACAACATCCTGAGGACGCTAAAGACATTTGGACACTATAGGCATGGCAGACAACCCCAGGAATTTGGCACCCTGTCAGTGGGTCTTACCTTGGAAAGCATGATAACCTATCCCCACAATGTATTGTAGATCCATTTATAATTTTCCTACACATGGTTCTTATGTCCATTTTATTTCAACCTGTAATTAGCATTATACCCATTAAATATGTGTCCCAGAGATTTAAGTCTTTGTTCTCTTCATATGCTGTGATGGTTTGAGTTTGAATTAATTATGAATTCCAAAAATATAAATTAGATTATGTTTGTAAGCTCATCTGTTCATCTGGGCATGATTAAGTTATGAGTAGGGCATTAATTGCCACGTCAGTGAGATGTTGAGCCCCACCCCTCGGTGGGGGTGGTCTCAAGTAGAAGCAGAGATTAGAGAGAAGCAGAGAGGAGA